>NCSK02000013.1:0-216371 GCA_002276475.2 Chlorociboria aeruginascens | reverse complement strand
GAGAAGAGGAGGAGGAGGAGGAGGAGAGGGTTTGCATCTTGGATGGAGGTTGGAGGTGACGAGCGATGTAAGGGATTATGCGGGTTGAGATTGTGGGGGAGGAAGACGGATGGGATGTGTTGCAGATTGATCATGTTCATAATACATACGTTGGTTTGGGATCTCGATTTCCTCATCGAACCTCATCTATGGTTGGATATGATTGGGTTCGAGGCTGTTTAGCGTTGGCACATTCAACGCCTTACTTAGTTACACCGGATGCACCGGTGCCTGTGCCTCAGAGCAGGCGATCATAGCGACACATAATGCCGGTGCCAGCACCGTTATGGAGAATGGAGAATGGATATCAGATGATGGCCAGATGAGGGCCAGATGAGGGCCCAGAGGAGGTCCCAGAGGAGGTCCCATCATGATGTATGTCCTCGAGCTCTCAGCTGGATATGGCCACCCGAAGCCCCTGACGAGGAGAAACGCCGGGCCGGGAAGGCTTCCGGCAGCGACTCCCGCCTCTTGGCCGCAACGGGGTAAGCGTCAGGTCCCAGCGACACGATTGGCGAGCGCATGTCCGAGCCGCCCGTGGTGCCTGCTGAGAGGCTGATCGGGCAACCACGGCTTCCCCCTTTTCCCCCTTTTCGGAGCCGGGCGCGGTCAGGAGAAGGGGAAGGGGAAGGGGAAGGAGACGGCCCGGGGGGGGGCTCATGCGTCGCAGAGTGCTTCGCTGTGTCTGCGGGGGAGGAGGCCGCCGGCCCACGAGCTTCAGGGCGTGGCTGGGTTGCTCTCGCCATTATGAGAAGAAGAAGCAGCGGCAGAACAGGAAGACGGGGACGTTCACAACGGTCACACGAACTGGACGCGCCAGCGCGATCACCGTTGCCGCCGCCCGTGCATCATACCAATCCCACGTACAGTCCTGGACTTATTACGGAGGACGGCAAGCGTCGTCCTCCCCCACATCGCACATCCCACATCGCACATCGCACATCGCACGTCGCCTGGCAGCCATCCAGGCTCCGTCCGGCACCGGTCCTGGCGCCGCTCGCTGTCCCGCGCTGCAGCCCGTTGGACGTGCAGCACCACCCCCCCTGCGTATATGGCCCCCAGAGAGATTCGTCCAGTTCTCCACGGAGAGACCAGCGCGTCTCCGTCGCTCTCTCCTTCGACGCCCTGCACCGGGCCGTTCTGATTCGCCCTACCGACGCGATGATTACGGGACGACGAGGTATATAAGAAATACTTAGCTCCTGTATGACGGGGGTACGAGGGTGCGAGGGTGCGAAGGTGCGAAGGTGCCAAGGTATTTCCCGCTAGTCAGGCACAGACCCATGTTCATGCTCATGCGTGCCGCACAACGGTGCCCTCTTCTTTCCGTCCGAGCATAATTCTCTCGTCCTCTTCTCCACCTCCCCTTACTCTCTTGACCTTGGACCTTCGTCGACGATCACGGCGAGCGACAAAACAAAACAAAAGCTGTTGAAACGCAACGAGACATTCCTTCCGGAGCTTTCAACCACAGGACAACTACATACAGGATCAACCCTCACGTTCATTGCCAAGGGGAGGAGTGCCACTTAATGCATTGCCTTCGAATTTCCGAGCCCGCTCATACCTCGTCTGCAGCGACCCGAAGCTGGATCGTTCAGCGCCTCTCCGTAACGTCTCCGCGACGAAGCTTCGATCAATTATAGGAGCCGGGTGTCCAGGTGGCATACGGGGAACTTCGAATTGGTCGCAGACTTCTTGCGATACCTTCGCGATAGGGAGAGCCTGGGTATGATCTAGGAGTTCGAGACGACCCCCACCCCCTCCCATTCCATTCATTTCCAAATTTGAAGCACTGTACTCTCCTCTTTGATCAGGATTAACAACACTTCGTCCGACCTCAGTTTATCGAAGCTGTACGACCTCCGAACGCATCGCTCACGTCGGTACTGCAACGATTTAATTAGGTAAGGAGTCCCTCGTTCTCATCTGCGCTTGTGATATCCCGTCTAGGACTAAAAGTCGATCTTGTAGACCTTATCGTTCTTTCTCGCAAACCCACCCCTAGGACCTACCCTTCTTTAGCATTCAAGAACTTTCAACCCGCATAGCAATCTGTTGATCACACAAAGTGGAGGAAAATACTGAGTTTGTGAGCGTGCTCACCCAGAACCATCGTCGTCAGTACGTTCGCAGCTTCGCTCGACTTGCTCTATTGTCACTGACGGGAATGTAGGCACGGCTAGTGCACGAGGAACGGCACAATGAATCGATTTCGGACCAAGAAAAAGGTGAAGGAACCGGTAGAAGGATCAAGGAAGACGTCGATAGATGATGGACCAACCTTGAAACCTTCCAAAACATTCAGACTGGGAAAGAAGACACCAGAACCGCAACCCAAACTGGAGCTGGATATTGTCAACGCCTTACCATCGTCCGATGATTTCCGAACCAGTTTATTGATGAATGGACTCTCCGCACGGTTTTCCATGTTACGCGAGCAGGACGACCCCAAGTCAAAGATTGGCAAAGCAAGCGATGACAGTGTTCTGTTCCCTTCGAAACGACAGTCAAGGGGCTTATATGAATTCGGCTTTCAACCCAAAGGATTGTCGGATATTGCAGAGGTCTCATCTATAAATGGGTCTATCAGACCACCTTTTGCATTTGCGAGGTCAGACTCATATCATACCGATGGTTATGGCACGGACGATGAAGCCTCACCCGGTGGGAGTATCATGAACCGCTCGAAGCCAGGGGAGGGGAATAATCTATTCGGTGGGCGCCAAAAGATCTACAAGATTCCGATGGGATCCAGTTCCGCGAAGAATTTAGGGGGGGATGGTGCCAGTTCTGGAATGGGAGGCCGGGCATTGTATGGCGACGATGTCAGCCTATCAGCATTTCAGAAACTTCGTGACCGCGAAAGAGACCAGAAACTAGAGCAGCAACGACAAGATCAGGATCGAGAGGATGCTGAACAAAACACCCAGACGTCGAGACCGAATTCCCCGCCGTTGTCAGGGTACAATCGCAATAGAGAGACCTCTTCCACGACATCCTCGGCTAGTCAATCGAACATACGAACTTCCACCGCTGCTACATCGGTTACGTCCCAGAGGACCCCTTCCTTGAGTGGACCCCATGCTCCGCCTCCTAATGGTGTTGCCCCCAATACCAATGGCATAGAAAGGTCGACCACGAAAACACGGCGGCTCTACGAGACCGGTCTTGATCAGCATCTTCATGAACAGCAGTTCTCTGCAATGAGTAGGATTGATATCCTCACGAGGCAGCGGGTCCTGGGAGCTCAGACGCCCCCACTCGGTCTCTCCCCCACCGGTACTACCAACCCAGTGGATCGCTGGGATCGAAATCAGATCACAGGAAAGGCAAGCATGCCCAATATGCGAGCAGCAAGCCCACCACCGCCGACGACACACACCCCTGCAACTTTTGACTTCGGTGTAAAACTTGCCAATGCTCCCGAACCCAAAGCGCTCTTTGGGATAGCGTCACCTCCTCTAAGCCCTCCTATGAGTGAGAGTGATGAGCATGCGACGCTCGCGGTACAACCGAATGATCGGGGGAAGGCTACCGCACTCGGAGCCTTTTCGAAGCCAGCTCAACCGTATGACGAAAATAAATATTCTCAAAGACAGCTGCAGATGCAGCAAGGAAGAGAAACACCTCCGCTGAGAAAGAATTCGCCTCCTCGTGCTTACCAACCCCGTCAACAACCAATGAATCGTGCTCGTGGCGACTCAAACGCTACATACGCCTCGAATCGGTCTCGATCTAACTCTTCCGCTCAAAGGCAATACCTTCCTTATGATCGGACTCCGGAGGGACGGGCAGCCAGCCCGCAAATTGTATTAGCAGAAAACAAAGCCATTGGGAAAGGGGCTTTCCTGAGTTCACCGAGCGGGAGCTCCGTTGGATCCCCGGCCGACCCCGAGACCCAGAGTGGTGGTAGATGGGGACCTTCAAAGCCCTTCAATTTCCCGAGCATGTCTAACCAGGAACGACTGCCTACCCCTGAACGCCCTCCCGAATCTCAACATCCCGCAAATCGCCTGCAACCTTTCCAGCCACACGAACCGATCAGAGGGCTCAACGGCTCTAACAGTCCCGTCAGAGCGAAACCCCAAGCCGGCCCGTCACATATCGCAGAGCCGCTCGATCCGGGGGATTTTCTGGATCCAGAAACAGCACCTCCGGCTGACTCTCCCACGCTGCCCACAAGTGGGCTAAGTGGAATGGTTCGTCAGCACCTGAGGTCGACCAGTAACACATCCTCGATATATGGAGGAGCCCCTTCTGCAGGTCTCCTTTCTCGTTTCCCGTCCGATCCTGTGGAACCTACTATGCCTTGTAATGATTACAGTACAGGTCATAATCCTTGGGAATCAGAAGATTGGGATCAAGAATTCACGGCAGAGAATAAGATGAGTTTCGAGGTTGGAGTGGATGAGCTTCAGACGGAGACCGATATGCCACCGCCACTACCGGCCCAACCCCCTGACGCGGATGGTGTGGAAAGGGACCCTCCGATCTCATCGTGGGAGAAGGAGATGGACTCGCGCCACACGAGAGATGGGAGCTCAGAAACCCAAAAAGAACGCCAGGACTTCCACATGGAGCTTGCAGCCCGCCGACGACGTGTCCAAGAGAACTTGAAAAGCTTTGTAGAAACTGATAGTCGGTCAACCAGCCCATTACCCGGAGAGAACGGACAAAGAGACAACCAGGTGAAGAATAGTCCTCTGGACATACTACGGACTCGGTCCAGTCGAAGCTCTCTGATAGCAAAGCCAAAGGAGTCCAAGGCAATGAAAATGCTGGGAATCGGGAACGCGACCATAAGCTCTTCACATTCGCCGGGTAAATCAAAGTTCGATGAGAAAGCGTGGAAGGCCGAGGAAGAGGAGACTATGAGTGATATCAAACCGGCAACTATTGCTCCTCAGACCAAGGCGTTCCGGCAAGCGAGAAGAGAAGCGCAACGTGACCGAGAACGTCAGCTTGCTTTAAGACATCAGAGAAGGATGGATCCCGAGTCCGGTAGCATGGAAAATACAAGCCAAAGGCAATCTCCAAACCCCGACCGCCGGCAAGGTCCTACCCGAGACAGAGTTCCTCCAAATATTCAAACTCGTCACCACAATCCTAGTCGTGAGCGAGGACCTCCCTATTCTACCCACGCACCTCGAAATGGAAGCGGTCAGGAGAGCCAAGGAAGCGTGACTTCTAACCAGTCTGAATCCAGACCAGGATCTCGTGCTACACGCGATCGCTCAAGTTCAGACACCTCGGGACGCTCCAAGAGTCGCAACGGTAGATATAGAGACGATCTTGCCAAGGCCATGGCCGAAGGGACGTCAAGTTCTAGTCTAGGGGTGTATGAAGATTCTCAAACTCCACGCCTTGTACCAAAATCTCCCGCTCCCGGTAACGCAGCTTTTCAGCCATCGCCAATACCTTCTCCAATGGCCGCATCCAATGGAAGGTTGAGAAATAATAGTAAACCAGGTTACCTCGACCAGCAGAAGCTTGCGCCACTTCAGACTGGTGATGCTTTAGATATGGGCCTTTCCCCGAGGCCGTCACCGGTCACACCTTACTCGGTAAACTCCACTCCATCCTTGACACCGATCACCCCCGTTGGTTCTGGATCTGTTACGCCTACGACACAGGGATTTCAGTCCCAGGGACGCATTCCAACCAATAGAAAGAAATCCGTCAACAAGTCCGAGATCTCAGAACCAACGCTAATATCGTCGACTTCAAGAATCACCACTGTCAATCTGCCTCCTGGATCATCGCTCCAGAATGGAATGGAATCCGCTCCACCAATTCCTCCTGTTAATCCTCGTAGAAGGCAGACGCGCGCAATGTTTGGTAACTTCATGGGCAAGAAAGACAGTTCTGAATCTATTGATGCTCCATCGCTACTACCTGCATCTCAATCTGCTGAAGAAATGAGCACTTTCTCGGCTGATGAAGGCGAAACCAAACCCAAGCAACGACAAAAATTAAGGAAGAGCTCAAGTGAAGGCGGCAATATGAATGCTCGAGCCCGTCAGGTAGCCAACGCCACTCCCAGCCCAGCCTTGCCCGATGCTATCGTCCCTCCTCCATCCAGCAGCCCGCCTCGTCACGTTGAAGGTGGAATGTTCTGATCGTGTCCTCGGATACATCTCTTTATGCGTGATTGGGTTATCCACTTCTATTTTTTTGCTTCTCCCTGATAATTCTTACTATGAAGCTTTTTCTTTTGTACAATCACATCATTCTTCGGCGCCGAAAAGGATGATGGATTTTTGGCGTTGTGACTTTACGTATATGATTATACCAGTGAAAGATGAGGTCTTGTCCTCTACCGTTTTAGCAGGGCGAGGGTGGCGACAGGATGAGGAGCGTGTGTATCATATCATATTACCCGGTGGCTCAGCGGGTCTGCGCCAACGGGTCTGTATCTTGTGGGTTGGGATATACGTGGAAGCTGCTGTAGTGTATCTCTATCGATAATAATTTGAAGATAATATATCACTAATCAATGATTGGTGACTTTAATATTTGTGCAGAAAGGCCCACTTGGCTTAAAATCATAGTAAGCTTTAAATACGACCATGCCTCAAAATAATTAATATGACCAAGGCTTCTAGAGAGAGCATGACTGAAGGCGCATTATCATTATTTAGATATTAGGATACGTACCAATGTGTCAGGGGGGAGGCTAAGGCTGACATTGTAACAGTGGAAACCTTAGGCTCCATAACCCCAACTTTAACAAGGTGGCATCAAGCTTCAACTTTAAAATCAAGCCATCCTTACTCAAAATATACCTCACAACTATGAGGCAATTAGAAGCATTGGTGCTTCTCAGCACCCTGTCAACTTCCATCATCGCGGCAGAATCAACACGGCCGAGAGGCGTCAGTCCAGAATGTGAGTTGCACAAGTACTTCCATTCCCTATTCACTCCGTACTGTTAAGAAATCAATTGAATATACCCTCATCATTCCATAGTTGCCAAATTCTACAAATCTGTAGATAGCTTCACCTGTATCTCGCATCCCTCAATCCAACTGTCCATCTCCCAAATCAACGACGATTACTGCGATTGTCCAGACGGCTCCGACGAACCTGGCACATCAGCTTGCACGTATCTCTCGGATCTCTCCCCACCCCAACCCGTACCAGGCACAATATCCGGAACATCGAATACGACGCTTGCCCTCCCTGGATTTTACTGCAAGAACAAGGGGCACTTACCAAGTTATTTACCCTTTACATATGTCAATGATGGAGTATGCGATCATGAACTTTGCTGTGACGGCAGTGATGAGTGGGGAGGCGTTGGGGGTGTGAAGTGTGAGGACAAGTGTAAGGAGATTGGGAAGGAGTGGAGGCGATTAGATGAAATTAGGGCGAAGGCGGCGGCCAATGCATCGAGGAAGAAGGCGGAATTGGTTAAAGAGGCGCAGAGGTTGAGGGCGAGTGTCGAGATGGGGATTACGAGCTTGGAGGCTGAGATTAAAGAGAAGGAGGTCCAGGCGGCAGAGCTGAAGAAGAAATATGAAGAGTTGGAGAGGAGGGAGAGGGGCAGGGTAGTTACTAGTAAGGGGAAGGGCAGTAAGGTTACGATCTTAGCTGGGTTGGCGAAGATCAGGGTTGAAGAGCTGAGGGAAGCATTGATTGGGGTTGTAGCGCAGAGAGATGGATTGAAGGAGAAGGTTCAGGAGCTTGAGACGATTCTTGCGACTTTTAAGGAAGAACGCAATCCCAATTTCAACGACGAGGGCGTGAAGAGAGCTGTCAAGGCTTGGGAGGACTATGCTGCGAGAAAAGATGCTACTGCTGGGGAGAATGATGCTGAAGAGCGTGATCTCGAATCCATTTCTCAACCAGATAGTGAGGGAGGGGGCATCAACTGGGCAGAATGGGAGACTGAAGAGGAGGAGAGTGATGTTGAAGCTCGTAAGTCACAGCTGTACTTTGGATCTTGTCTTATGCTGATAATCCCAGTCTACAAGTTCGAAGAATATCTCCCAGCACCACTCCGAGGCTGGATCCACCAAAAGCTGAGCGATCTCCGTGTCCTGCTTGTTGAAAACGGTATTCTAGCAGATAATGCCAATTCGGGCGCTGAATCCAAAGCAGTCAGTGATGCTCGAGGCGCGTACCAATCCGCGAACGACGACGTCGGAGCCAAGCAAGGCAAACTCGGTGAGCAAAAGTCCGATCTGGAGAAAGATTACGGCGTCGATGATATTTTCCGTGCCTTGAAAGGGACCTGCATCTCCAAAGACTCAGGAGAATACGAGTATGAATTATGCTGGCTAGATAAAACCACACAGAAGAGTAAGAAAGGCAGTGGGCATACTGGGATGGGGAATTTTGTGCGATTTGATAAGTTGGAGGTTGATGAGGAGATATCGGCTGATGGGAAGGGGTTGGGAAAGGGGGAGAGGACGACACTAATGTATGAAAATGGACAGCATTGCTGGAATGGGCCGAACAGGCAGACGACCGTGGTGCTGGCTTGTGCAGAGACGGATGAGATTTGGAAGGTCGTAGAACAGGAGAAGTGCATGTATAGGATGGATGTTGGCACGCCGGCTGTTTGTGAGAGGAGCGAGACGAGGGAGAGTAAAGGGAAAGATGAGTTGTAGGATTTTACACTGGGAAAGGTTGGTTGCGTCGTGGTTAGGCATACGTATAGAGATGTCTAGGGAATGGATTGTAATTGTATGACAAAATCACATGTTGAAATATTTGCTACATATGACTTTGTTTATTGGATTTATATCTCAACAGTGCATGTAAGCTATCTTTTGTTGTGAAGAACCCCCGATTCCTCTACAATCTCAGCAACCTAGGGCTTACTGCATTGTCAAGTCATTGATATCGTTCCCTGAACGCCACGCCCAATGTATATTTCCTCTCCCCTCAGCTCTTCTTTGGCAATGAGAAACCCCGTGTCATAAAATCCCCTCCCTTCTGAGTCTGAGCACTATAGCCCGAATTCGAAAACAGACTCTTCAGATTATCATTCAAGCCCAGTTTGCGCCTCTTATTCCGCTCCTCTTGCTCATCCAGCACTTTCGCCGTCAGAGATGCCGTGGCCGCGTTCTTGATGCCTGAGGGTATGGATGTAGACGTTGCGGTTCGGGATGGAGAAGCAGTGCTTTCCACCAAGCGGGATTTGATCTTCTGTGATATAGTTTCTGGTATCGATCCGTCGTTTGTCGAGGTAGATTTCTCGTCTGTAGATGTAGGCTCTGTCTCTGCATGCTTCTTCCGCTTCTTACTCCCTGGCGCTTTCTTCAACGAATGCGTCAAGCCGCTCTCCCTCAACCTCGCCATCCGCGCCGCCAACTTTGCAATGTCTTCTTTCGCCAATGGTAATATGGGGATGATGTTCTCTGATGTATACGCCTCGTTACACTCCACGCAGTTGTCCGCCGCCACCTCCCTAATCGCCGCCTCGGAAAACGCATGGCCGCACGGCACCAGATATACAGACTTCGTCATCGGTCCTAACTCCTTGCTCGTGATCGGACAGATCCGCTTCTCCTCCCCTTTCCCTTCTTTCAGCATCGCGAACTTCACCTCCACGATGTCGCGCAGCCCTCGCACTCGCCCGCGCAGCACATCTTCTTTCTCCTTGATGACCGCCGTCGCCGGGGGCTCGTCGTCCCGCGGGAGCAGGTGTTCGAGAATGGCGTCTTTGTTGTAGAGCGTGCCTGCGCAATCCGACACAATGGGGGCGCTGAGCGGTCGGTTCGAGAGCGGACAGTAGCTCCAGGCGTGGGTCTGCGCTTCCAGCTGGGTGGCCTTGAGTTCCGTGGTATTGGGGATCCGGGCTGCGTTTTTGACCAGCTCGCGCCGGGTTGGTATACTGCCCCCGTCGTTTCCCATTGTTCGGTTTGGGTCGCGGGACTTTTGACGATGGCGTTGGGCGGGTGGTTGTTGTGGATGTGGATAAGCCGCTTATCGTGTGAGGCCTTCTGTCGCCAGATTCCTCACGTACTAAGTCTTCACCGAGAGGAGGTAGTCCCCCGCCTACACCCTCTTTATCGTCATCACGTATAGACCTTCCGCCTCCTGAGTATCTAGACTAGGTACTCCACAGGATAATTACTGTTGATTGGTTTCAATCCTTGTCTACATTGCGCTAGATTAAATAAGCTTTGTTTGGTATTTAATATACTTTATTTAAATAATACACAAGTACCAAATTATATATTGTTGTAAAACTAAATATTGTAGCCGTATATAATGATGTATTTTACATATTTTGTTAAAATTCCGAAGTTAAAAAATTGTAAAAAAAAAAAAAAAAATATTAAAAAAATAAATAAAATAAAAATAAAAAGATCGGAAGAGAAAAAAAAGAACTCAAATAAAAATTCACCATTATATACGATAGCATTTATTAAGATACATGCCATTATCTATGCCATATTAGACAATAGGATGGTATGAGCTAAATGATTATCCATTTAGACTTTCACTGTCTAGGTACTCTAACCTTAAAATCTAGACAAAGGTCGTCCAGCCAGCTTATCCCAAGCGATACGGTAGCCGAATGAAGTACTCGTACCTATAACTCGCGACCTGAGCATCATCACTACCGCAGGGATCAACATTAACGGTCCTTCTCTTCACCTCCTCTACACCTCACGATCAGAAATAACTTGGTGG
Source organism: Chlorociboria aeruginascens (assembly GCA_002276475.2). Taxonomy (NCBI): domain Eukaryota; kingdom Fungi; phylum Ascomycota; class Leotiomycetes; order Helotiales; family Chlorociboriaceae; genus Chlorociboria; species Chlorociboria aeruginascens. The sequence goes on along the minus strand of NCSK02000013.1, from coordinate 205,679 downwards.
ACATATGGTGATGATGATGGCGTTAAATTAGAAGAAGGCAAGTATCGACCAAAATGTCACAACAAGCTCTCGATGCTTTGACCCGTCTGGTGGGCGACTTGCGATCCAAGTAAGGACAAATCCTCAATATGTGGAACTGTCGCTGACATTGATCTGCATAGAAGTAGCGACGATACACGAAAGAGAGCAGCTTTGGACTTGAGAGAGTTGGTGGGGATTACAGCGAGAGGTACGGCGGACATTGAGTTCCCCTCCAATATTCAACCAGCGAATGCTCACCCTGTTTTAGATTTCTCACAAGAACAATTCCAACAGTTCTACAATGTGGTCAACACGAAGATCAACCAGCTGATTCATGGAAATGATCCGGCCGACCGACTGGGTGGCATCTATGCTCTCGATGCCCTTGTCGACTTCGATGGCGTTGATATTGGGCAGAAGACGGCGAGATTTACACAGTCACTTCGAACAGTACTGCGAGGGAAAGACTTAGTGCCTATGCAGCCTGCTGCGGTAGCTCTGGGGAAGATATGCCGACCCGGTGGTGCCCTTATATCGGAGCTTGTGGAGAGTGAAGTCAAGACTGCGCTGGAATGGCTTCAGTCGGACCGTGTCGAGGAGAGGCGTTACAGTGCCGTACTCGTTCTGAGAGAACTTGGCCGCAATGCGCCAACTTTAATGTACGCTTTTGTCGGTCTTATATTCGATCAGATCTGGGTTGGCCTCCGCGACCAGCGACTCCTCATCAGACAGACTGCTGCAGAGGCTATCAGCGCCTGCTTTCAGATTATAAGGGAGAGAGACCAAGCTATGCGCCAGACATGGCAGGCGAAGATTTACGATGAGGCTGTTTTGGGTGTGAGACAAGGATCGATCGAGTATGTCCACGGATCTCTGCTTGTGATCAAGGAGCTTCTCCAACAAGGAGGCATGTTCATGCACGAGCACTACCAGGAAGTCTGCGATATTGTATATCGACACAAAGATCATCGAGATACTCAGATTCGTAAGACTGTGGTTATGCTGATCCCAGAGCTGGCGAACTACTCTCCAACCGAGTTTGCTCAGGGCTACTTACACAAATTCATGATGTTCTTATCTAGTATGCTGAAGAAGGATAAAGATCGCAATGATGCTTTTCTGGCAATTGGGAATATTGCAAATGCTGTGAAGAGCGCGATAGCTCAATATCTAGATGGTGTCCTCCTTTATGTGCGGGAAGGACTTAGCCTTAAGTCGTGAGTGTCCTTCTGATGTTAAATTTGGCAGATCCTAATAATCTTATAGGAGACGTACTGGCACAGTTGACCCAGTATTTGACTGCATCAGCAGACTAGCAGTTGCTGTAGGTCAGACGCTGAGTAAATATATGGAGGCTCTTCTAGACCCAATATTTGCATGTGAACTCACACCAAAACTCACACAAGCATTAGTTGATATGGCATTCTACATTCCGCCAGTAAAATCAACGATCCAAGAAAGATTGCTAGACATGCTTAGCAAGGTGTTATGTGGAGAGCCTTTCAAGTCCTTGGGTGCTCCAACACCGAACAGCATTACCGCAGCTCCAGTTGTAGCGAAAGATTCAAAAGATCCTATGGCATATGAGCACCGTCAAGCCGAGATAAAGCTAGCTTTAAATACGTTAGGCAGTTTTGACTTTTCAGGCCATGTTCTCAACGAATTCGTACGAGATGTGGCTATCAAATACGTGGAGGACGAAAATCCCGATATTCGTGAGGCAGCAGCATTGACATGTTGCCAACTTTACGTCCGAGACCCAATTGTCAACCAGACGAGCTACCATGCCCTACAGGTTGTCAGTGAAGTCATTGAGAAACTTCTCACAGTGGGCGTGGCTGACCCAGATCCTGGAATTCGACGAACAGTGCTGGCCGCTCTTGATGAGCGATTTGATCGTCATCTTGGAAAGGCGGAAAACATTCGAACTTTGTTCTTCGCTCTCAACGATGAGGTCTTTGCTATTCGTGAAGTCGCCATTGCAATCATTGGTCGATTGACGATTGTTAACCCAGCCTACGTAATTCCTTCATTGCGAAAGGTCCTCATTCAGATGCTTACCGAGCTCGAGTTTTCTGACGTGGCTAGAAATAAGGAGGAAAGCGCAAAGTTGTTAAGTCTTCTAGTCCAGAACTCGCAGAGATTGATCAAACCATATGTTGATCCTATGATTTCGGTTCTTCTCCCAAAGGCTCGAGATCCAAGCCCCGCAGTAGCTTCGACTATCTTAAAAGCAATTGGAGAATTAGCGACTGTGGGAGGGGAAGATATGATCCCTTATATCGACAAGCTTATGCCAATAATTATTGAGGCCCTACAAGACCAAAGCTCTTCAGCCAAACGAGAAGCTGCTCTCCGAACTCTTGGGCAATTGGCAAGCAATTCTGGCTATGTTATCAAGCCTTATTTGGATTACCCGCAACTCCTTGAGATTCTCCAGAACATTATCAGAGGTGAACCACAAAGAGGGCCACTACGTCAAGAAACAATCAAATTGATGGGCATTCTTGGAGCTCTTGACCCATACAGGCACCAGCAAGTAGAAGAGCGATCCCCAGAGATGCAACTACGTTTGGAATCGAATCAACTAACAGACATTTCACTCATGATGACTGGCCTCACCCCATCCAATAAGGAGTACTTCCCAACCGTGGTCATCAACGCCTTACTCCAGATTCTTAAAGATCAGTCTCTCGCTCAACATCACGAAAGAGTTATTGAGGCTATCATGAATATTTTCAGAACACTAGGACTAGAGTGCGTCTCATTTTTAGACAAGATCGTTCCTGCCTTTATTTCAGTTATTCGTAGTTCTCCTACAAGTAGACTCGAGTCTTACTTCAGTCAATTGGGAGTTCTTGTAACGATTGTACGACAGCACATTCGAAATCTTCTGCCAGAGATAGTAGAAGTATTACAAGAATATTGGAACACTTCGGCACCATTGCAAGCCAACATTCTCCAGTTAGTAGAAGCTATCTCGAGGTCCCTGGAGGGGGAATTCAAGATATATTTGGCTGGTTTACTTCCGCTTATGCTAGGTGTGCTCGAAAAGGATGTCTCTACCAGAAGATTGCCATCTGAACGTGTTCTACATGCTTTCCTTGTATTTGGATCCAGCGCCGAGGAGTACATGCATCTGATAATCCCTGTGATTGTCAGTGTATTCGAGAAGCCACAACAGCCATCTTTCATCCGAAAAGCTGCTATTGAGACCATTGGGAAGATCTCACGGCAAGTCAACCTCAATGATTACGCCTCCAAGATCATACATCCCCTTGCAAGAGTGCTTGCTGGCAGCGATAGCTCTTTGAGAATAGCAGCTCTTGACACGCTCTGCGCTTTGATCTTTCAACTAGGCAAGGACTATCTACATTTTGTCGGCACTATTAACAAGGTTCTCGCCGCACATCAGATCCAGCACCAGAATTACGAGCTCCTTGTGAGTAAGTTACAGAAAGGAGAGGTCCTTCCTCAAGACATGAGCGCAGAAGAACGTTATTTCAATCAAAATGATGAAGCACCATTTGCTGATGTAGCAAGCAAAAAGCTTGACTCGAATCCTGTTCATCTCAAAGCTTCTTGGGATGCTACTGGCAAGTCGACAAAGGAGGATTGGCAGGAATGGATGCGTAGATTCAGCGTCACCGTCTTGATGGAATCCCCTAATCATGCCCTTCGAGCTTGTGCAAGTTTGGCAAGCGTTTACCCTCCGTTAGCTCGAGAGCTATTCAATTCTGCTTTTGTGTCCTGTTGGGGTGATCTCTTTGAACCATATCAGGTAGGTGCATGTTAAGGATCTAGTAGCTAGGACTAACATTATTATAGGAAGATCTAATCGCAAACATTGAAATCGCCATCAAATCCCCTCATGTGACGCCAGACCTTTTAGGCATACTGCTTAACCTCGCAGAGTTCATGGAGCACGACGACAAAGCTCTTCCAATTGATATTAGAGTACTTGGCCGTGAAGCTGGAAGATGTCATGCTTGGGCTAAGGCGCTCCATTATAAAGAATTGGAGTTCTGTCAGGATCAGACCAGTGGAGCAGTCGAAGCTCTTATCCAGATCAACAATCAATTGCAGCAATATGATGCAGCCATCGGTATTCTTCGAAAAGCTCAGTTATACAAAGATGGTATCCAGTTGCGAGAAACTTGGTTTGAGAAACTGGAACGTTGGGACGAGGCGTTGGAATTCTACCAGAAGCGGGAGCAAGAATTTCCCGACCAAGCAGATACCGTTGACGTTATTATGGGAAAGATGCGTTGTCTTCACGCACTGGGAGAATGGGACCTTCTCTCTGCGCTTGCCCAAGAAAAATGGAATACATCTACCTTGGAGATCAAGCGAGCTATTGCTCCTCTAGCTACTGCTGCTGCCTGGGGTCTAGCCAAATACGAATTGATGGATGACTACCTGAGTGTGATGAAAGCAAATACTCCAGATCGGTCATTTTTTGGAGCTATTCTTGCTTTACATCATAATCGCTTCCGAGAAGCAGCTATGTTTATACAGAAGGCTAGAGAAGGACTTGATACAGAATTGAGCGCATTGGTGAGCGAATCGTACAATCGGGCCTACACGGTAGTAGTCCGTGTTCAAATGCTGGCGGAGCTCGAGGAACTTATTATCTATAAGCAAAGTACCAACAATCCAGCGAAACAGGAGACCATGCGTCGTACTTGGGAGAAGCGTCTTCTCGGCTGCCAAAGAAATGTTGAGGTTTGGCAACGTATGTTGAAACTTCGGGCTTTGGTCATGGAGCCGAAGGAGAATATGCAAATGTCAATCAAGTTCGCGAATCTGTGTAGAAAATCTGGACGCATGGGTCTTGCAGAGAAGTCACTAATGTCGCTGATCGGCAGTGAAGATAGCCTCGACGTGCTGCTGCCATATCTTGGGAGCGGAGACTATAGACGAAATCAACGATCCGCGTCGAGAAATATCTCGCCACACATCAGCTATGCCGTTCTCAAATATCAATGGGCCGCTGGGAAACAATCTCATGCCTTAGACGCTCTCAAGATGTTTACTACCGATATGGCTGAGCGACTTGATTCTGCACAAAGAACCGCTCAGGGCATGAATGTCAATGGAACCAGTGATAATCACACCGTCAATGGCAATTCAACTGTGGGCAGCCTCGGATTCATAAACACCGGCATTGGTCCAACGGGCAACGAATTTACGTTGACTCCTAAATCCATGGCTGAGCACACGGTTCTACTTGCTCGGTGCTGTTTGAAGCAAGGTGAATGGCAAGTGGCACAGAGGAATGGTGACTGGCAGCATGACCACGTCAACGAAATTTTGGCTTCGTATCGCGCTGCTACACATTTCAATCCCAGTTGGTACAAAGCCTGGCACGCATGGGCTCTTGCGAATTTCGAGATTGTCCAGGCTATTACCCAAAGAACTGAGCGTGATAACATTATGGTTCCACCAGGGGTACTCATTGAGCATGTTGTTCCTGCAGTTCGTGGCTTCTTCAAATCAATTGCTCTCTCTGCTGGCAGCTCTTTACAAGATACTCTGCGTCTTCTTACTTTGTGGTTTGCCCATGGTGGAAGTCCTGAAGTTAATGCGGCTGTTACCGAAGGCTTTTCATCTGTCAGTGTGGATACATGGCTGGAGGTTATTCCTCAGCTCATTGCTAGAATCAACCAACCAAATATCCGTGTCCGATCATCTATCCATAATCTCCTAGCAGATGTAGGAAGAGCGCATCCACAAGCTCTCGTTTATCCGTTGACTGTCGCTATGAAATCTGCCCCCAATACTCGAAGATCACGATCAGCTATGCAAATTATGGACAGCATGCGTCAACACAGTGCGAGACTCGTTGAGCAGGCCGATGTTGTCAGTCAAGAACTTATTCGTGTTGCAGTCTTGTGGCACGAACAGTGGCATGAAGGACTAGAAGAGGCCTCAAGAATGTACTTTGGTGATCATAATATCGAGGGTATGTTTACTACATTAGCACCACTCCACAACATGCTTGATCAGGGTCCCGAGACGCTCAGAGAGATATCGTTTGCTCAGACATTCGGTCGGGATCTTCAGGAGGCTCGCGAGTGGTGTTTCACTTACAGACAGTCTGGTGATGTGGGTGACATCAATCAAGCTTGGGACCTATACTATCAAGTCTTCAGAAGAATTGCTCGTCAGCTTCCACAGCTCAACAACTTGGAATTGGCTTACGTTTCACCTAAGTTGCTTCATGCAAGAGACTTGGAATTGGCGGTACCTGGAACCTATCAGAGTGGCAAGCCTGTCATCAGAATCATCAATTTTGAGACAAACTTCAGTGTCATCTCTTCTAAACAACGCCCCCGAAAACTTAGTCTCAATGGAAGCGATGGAACACCCTACGCTTTCTTGCTCAAGGGGCATGAAGATATCCGTCAAGACGAGCGTGTCATGCAACTCTTTGGTCTTTGCAACACCCTACTTATCAATGATACAGAATCATACAAACGACATCTAAACATTCAAAGATACCCAGCCATCCCGCTTTCACAAAACTCCGGTCTATTAGGCTGGGTTCCAAACAGTGATACTCTTCATGTGTTAATTCGAGAGTATAGAGAGAGTCGAAAGATCCTGCTTAATATTGAACACCGCATTATGTTACAGATGGCACCAGATTACGATAATCTCACTTTAATGCAGAAAGTCGAAGTGTTTGGATACGCGCTCGATAATACAACAGGTCAAGATCTGTACCGAGTGCTATGGTTGAAGAGCAAAAGCTCGGAGGCTTGGCTTGAGCGACGTACCAACTACACTCGATCCTTGGGTGTGATGTCTATGGTCGGATACATTCTTGGCCTCGGAGATAGGCATCCTTCGAACCTGATGCTAGACAGAGTTACTGGCAAGATTATTCACATCGATTTCGGAGACTGTTTCGAAGTTGCAATGCATCGCGAAAAATACCCAGAGAGAGTGCCCTTCCGACTCACCAGAATGTTGACTTATGCAATGGAGGTTAGCAATATTGAAGGAAGTTTCAGGATTACGTGCGAGAATGTCATGAGAGTCTTGCGTGACAACAAAGAGTCTTTAATGGCTGTCCTTGAAGCTGTGAGTAATCTCCATATCCTAAAATAACATACCTAATCAATCATAGTTCATTCATGATCCTCTTCTCAACTGGCGCCTTAATGGAGATTCCTCACCAGCTGGTCCTAATTTCCGCTCCGAGCGCCGGGACTCTATCATGGCTGCACAATCTAATCGACCGTCTATCATGGATGCCGGAGTTCCGCCCACAACACTTATGGTTCCAGATCCCACGGCAGCTCCAGGAGGTCCACCGGCTTCACGTCCTCGCGCAAGAACCAACTCCACGACTCAAGGTGCAGGTGACGGTGATATAGCAGAGCTACAGAACGAGAAAGCTATCGAGGTATTGAACAGGGTGAAGGAGAAACTCACGGGCCGTGATTTCGGTGGAAAAGAAGACTTGACATATATCGTTCAAGTAGACAAGTTATTGACTGAGGCTACGAAATTAGAGAACTTGTGCCAGCACTACATTGGTTGGTGTAGTTTCTGGTAACGAACTAGGAGGAATTTTATGGTATACATTCTGGGCGTTTGGAAGGTCTTTTCATAGCGAGGGACGGTCTTTTTCAGGGATACCTGTTGCTGTAATATTTTTGTACATGGAAAGGTGGCTTTTGTTTGACGGCTCTGAAGCTGTCAGGCAGAAGTTGATGGAACTTCATATAAAATGAGCTTTTTATACTTTCACATGCTCGTATTGCCAAGTCATGACTTTTAAAAAGTGATTTCGCACGGAGGGGTTATTTGCAGGAGTATGTCAGGGAAACAAGCTGGAGGTCAACCTTCTTTCTCTTCCTGGTTGGTGAAGAATTATCGAGTCTGTCACTGTTAATGCCAGGAAATTCACGACCTTGAATGCATTCGGAGAGGAGAAGATCTCAATTCAGGCCCCATTGGCCGCAGAAGAAGAGCAGCCCGTATGCAAGCCACGCAAACGAACGCCCCAACGCATTAACGCCATCACTCCCTTATTCCTTCTCAGCATCCTCATCTTCCTCTTCAACTCCTCCCTCTTCCTCCATACCAAACCCATCGCCCGACGTATCCGCCTTCATCTCCCTCTCTCACTTTCGCCTCGGCTTCTTCCTTGGCCTTCTCCCCTTTCTCCTTCTTTGCACCTTTGCGTCCCTGGCGTGTATTATTCTTCTCCTGCATTGTATGTTTTAGCCTATGTTTAGAGGTACAATTATCTCCGTCAGAGCTAATGCTTCTCGGGTGATGCGTTGGAGGTTGTGCTGCGTCTCGGCTTCGGTCATCACGCCTTCAGCGGCAAGAGCCGCAAACTCTTGCATGGAGTCCATGGGGATGGTAATGATGTGGTGGTGGGGTGGAATGGTGTTGATGATGGTGGTTTTGGATGTGGATGGGGATGAAACAGGATTGAAATAGGATGAAGTGAAATGGATTTACTTAACTACGACAGTGAATTTATCATTGCCATGTAAAGATCTCAACATTTGGCAAGCCTGTTTCCCCTCGCTAACCCTTTTTCTCGCTTAACATCGAAAATATCCTCCCCCTTTCCACTCTTTCTCCTCACCCCCCTCGTCCCCCCCCCTTAACCACACTCTCATCATCCAACCAATTCATGCCCTACTCTTCACCCAACCCCTGCAAAAAAAAACCTGCCTGTCCCTCTCCCTCATCCTCTCCGGATCCATTTCTTCCTCACCTCTCTCTTTCTTCCTCTTCATATACTGCTGTTTCTACAACATGCTAACTTCCCATTCTTGCTTCTGCTTTCCCTCTTCGCTCTTCTCTTTACTTTCTCTTTGGCGCGTCACTGTGATATAAAGGTCTACGCCTTATTATCCGAAGATGCTGTAAATTATATCTATTAACTTTTAAGCACTCAAGGCGCTTAAGCTTTTGGGGACTTTAATGACGAGGACTATAAGACTAGCACTCGAAACTCATAGCTATTATCTAACATGAAGCATAATAGATAAATTGGAAATTCCAATATCCAAATCTCAATAAAAAAAAAGCCAAAAAAAGAAGATAAACCGGTGGAGGATAACCACACAGATTTTTCCATCACATCACATCACATAACAGCAGATTTGAAATCCTTCAAGAACAGCCATCTCCCTTTTTCCGCCCATCCTTTTTCCAAAAACCCATTCGCATATTTGGGGAAGAAATCCACCACATCCAATAAAGTATCATCATGCGCCATCACAACCAATACCTCATCTTGAGCATCCGCGTCCATTACTTTACCAATCGTCCTCTCTGCCTCATCCACATCATGCGCAACTCCTTTCCCATCCCCCAATCTTGGAATTACGTAGAAAGGCTTTGTGCCATCCCCATCTCTATACAATTTCTCGAAAATTTCTCCCGGACATGGTTTATTACCTTTCACCTCAAATGGATTTGGGGAGAGTTCCTTGGGTATTTGTCGATATGGGGAAGGACGGAATTCACCCCCGTGATGACAAGCATCACCTCCCATAAAAATGAAGGAGTTGGGAGATGTAGAGACTCGAGCGAGTCCACATAGATGGCCAATGGCGTGACCTGGACTATCCAGCAGATAAAAGCTGCCATCGCCGAAATAATCAAAGGCATCAAATCTCCCAACCTTCAACCCATCCTTGAATTCAATTTCCCTCAATTCTCTCCCCTCGTAATCACTCTCCCTAATGGGAGCCTCTTGATTCGCAGGATATCCCGGCGTAAACGCTTTCTTGAATCCGGGCCCTACAATCAAGGCAGTATTTTCCTCGAAAGTGCTAGGATCACCAGTATGGTCCCAATGCCAATGGCTCCAAATAATGCCTTCAATACTCTTTGTGTCTACACCATGGTCGTCCAATTGTTCGCGGACACCTTGTTTGACGCTGACGGACCAGCCGCCTTCTATAATGCGGTTTCCGATGCGCGGTGTGTAGTTCTCCCAGTCTTTACGCACACCGAGGTCAAAGAGAAGAGAGCGTGAGGACGGGTGTTCGATTAAGAAGGAGTAGGCGGGACAAGAGAGCTGCGTGAAATCACCGATCTGAGGTGTGACGAAGAAGGCGATTGGAATTCCAGAGATTTGGGATGTGGTATCGATAATTCGTACTTTGACAGTGGTGGATGAAGAGGGGATTTTAAGGTCTGGTGGAGATTGGGCCATGATTGTGGTTTGAGGTTGGCACTATATGATGCTTATTAATGTTGACGTGAAGGCAGGTATATTAACAGAAATTGTTGTCAGGAGGGGGAAGTCGTTGTATTTAACGAATGTCCGACCATCCGCGATCTGGACTAAATTGACGTCACATATTGCGGTTGATTTGTAATATAGATAGGAGAAAATCTGCAAATGGACATTGATATTTCCGATTGGAGAAGTTTGCATATTGACTCTAGGTATATAGTCTATAGCGGGGTGAAGGCTGAGGACAAGGCTGACAAGGCTGACGTGGCACGTGCACGTACATGTCATACCTATGGAGGGGTATTTTATAACCCAACGCCCAGCGGATTTACTAGACCACATCTATGTACGAAGCGAACCAATAAAGATAATGGAGTCCCTGTCTTTAGTGAAGCTGAGGGTACTTCTACCAAGTGAAGCTTTAGGCGAGAACCGCAGCTACATTTCTGATTCATTCTTATGCCTCGAGCACCCAGCTCCCACAGCCTCCAATCGTGCCCCAAAAGCACCGAAACTTGACACAAAACCTGGTAGATAACACTAACATACTGCCATCATTGTCAAAATGGTTGTCAAAGAATACTTGACCTACAACCAGGTTAGAAACCACCCATTTGAAGCTTAAGGCTACCCCGCCATGCACAACTGACAGCCTCATCAGGTCCATAAACTATGTCAAGAAGCCGCACCTCGAATCCTTGAGGATTTCCAACCTCAACTCATGATCGCAATCGGCGGTGGAGGCTATGTACCCGCACGTATCCTTCGCTCATTTCTAAAACAGCCTGGATCGCCCAATATTCCCATCCAAGCCATAGGACTCTCACTCTATGAAACTCTGCCTTCCACTCATGCCTCAGCCTTAAGTACACCTGGAGAAATAGAACAGCCCGGGACGAAGGTGACGCGAACACAATGGTTGGATTTGACGAGTTTGGGGGAGATGGAGAATTTGGTCGGCAAGAAGATTTTGATCGTAGATGAGGTCGACGATACTCGGACAACGTTGGAATATGCGGTTAAGGAATTGGAGAAAGATGTCGAGAGCGCCAGGCAAAAACTAGGTTATGAGGGCGAGAAGACTAAGTTTTCGATTTTTGTCCTTCACGTAATTATAATATTCGAATTTATTTTTATGCAAGGGACGCATAGCTGACATGCTTGATAGAACAAAAACAAGGAGAAGAAAGGCCATCTCCCCGAAGATATGTTGAGTGAGAATAGGTATTTGGCTGCGAGAACGGTCGAAGATGTCTGGATATGTTATCCGTGGGAAGCCACTGATATTGAAGCGCATGACGAGATGGCACGGAAACAGCCAGCCGAGTAGATATCGGCAGGTGAGATGTCGATTAGTATTTGGATTAGTATTTGGATAAACAACTCATATCAGGATACCTTCAAGTTCAATTCGTGATATGTGATCTGGTAAGCAGCCTCGGCAAAACACACCGTCCATAATCAACCTGGTGAACGAAAGATTCCCTTACTCGGCAGCCTATATGATCCAAAATATGTCAAAGCCTTATACATACGACCATAGATTGAAGATCACATAGGGCATCCCGTCCGCTCTGCCATACTCAAGCTTCAAATCGGCCTGTTAGTAGTTGAGTGGGTGACCATCAGCGAATCCAGGCTGTTGTATGTTTTTGGTTTTTTGGCTTTTGGCTTTTGGTTTTGGTTTTGGTTTTGGTTTTGGTTTTGGTTTTGGTTTTGGTCTTGTTTTTGGTTTATTTTTATTTTTATTTTTATTTTTATTTTTTCAAGAGAAGTAGAATTGGGATGGAATGGTTTGTGGGCATCAGGGCCTCCTAACCATTTCTCGAAACGTTCTAGCGCGGGGTGTAGGGAGGGGTTCTACACGCTGACAGTTAATCACCCCTCCGAGCACGACAACGTCAGCTCGGATTAATCATCTCTCTATATTTCGTTTTCTTTTCCTGTCCCTTTTCCTTGTTTCCCCCTTTATATATCTCCCTCTCACAACCCTTTTCTTTCTTCAGTCTGTCAATAAAGCAGTGAGTTGTACATGCTTCAATACATAATCAACAATACATAATCAATCGTCTCTCCGCACTCACGAGCACCATCATGGGCGACGCATCAGTCCCCGAGGGAGAACACATCCTAGCCGTCCTTCCCTTCCCCGAACCAACTGAGCTCATTGCCAAACTTAAGGAGAAACATCCCAATACAAAATTCACGTACGTGACCCGACCACACGTATTTGACGACACTAAAGCTCCAGATGGTGCCCTTGCCCAAATCCTCTGCCACAACCTATTCTAATTCTTCCTAGAACTGTTCAAAGAAGCCACCGTTCTCTGCACGCTCTCTGCCCTTCCCGCCTCTGCCGATTTAGCCCCAAAGCTGAAATTCATCCACTTTTTCTCTGCCGGCACCGACCATATCCAAAAACACCCCATATATACCCATTCTAAAATCCCACTCACAACCTCATCTGGAATCCATGGGCCCACGATTGCAGAATGTAAGATCATCGAGAGAACCCAATCTTCGTATTTTGTCATTGTCTAAGGAGGAATATTGCTCTCGAATCATATTTCGGAAGCAAGCATTTACTCCAAACACCATCTGAAATAGGCAATTACTAACCTCCCCGGTGTTCCTAGGGGTGATAATGCAGATATTGGCGCATGCTCATAGAGAGAAACTGCTGCTCCAATGGCAGAAGGAGCGGAAATGGGGCAACAGGGAATTTGGATTCATTAGAGATTTGGTGGGCCAGAGATTGGGTGTTTTGGGGTATGGGAGTATTGGGCGTCAATGTATATTGTCCCTTTCTTCTTTTCCCTCTAACATATAAATCACCTCTTCCCTTTACTATCTAGGAATCAATGCTAAAAAAAAAAACCTCGAATAGCGGCCAGAGCAGCCAAAGCGATGGGCATGGACATAATCGCCTACACAGCGTCACCCCGAAAGACACCCGAGTCCAAAAAAGACACCGGGTACATCGTGCCCCACACGGGCGATCCAAACGGGACTCTGCCATCCGCCTGGTACTCTGGGCTGGACAAGCCCTCTTTACACAAATTCCTATCTCAAGATATTGATATCCTCCTGGTGTCGGTGCCTCTAACCTCCGCAACGCGGCATTTCTTAGGCGCGGAGGAATTCGCCATCCTGGGCAAAAAGAATACATTTGTAGTCAACATATCCCGAGGCAGTATATTGCAACAAGACGACCTGATCGCCGCGCTGAAGAAACCTCAAGAGGAGGGCGGTTTGAGGGGCGCCGCGCTCGATGTCACGGATCCCGAACCACTAAATGAAGATTCGGAACTCTGGGGGCTCCAGAACGTGGCGATTACGCCGCATATTAGCGGGTTGGGAACTACATATGCGGAAAGAAGTTTTGAGATCTTGGATCGGAATTTAGGCAATCTAGAGAAGGGGGAAAAGTTGATCAATCTGGTGGATAGGAAGAGGGGTTATTAGAATGGAGCCCTTTCTTTTAAGAAACTTAAACAACCAAAGAGGGGACGGAGCTGGAGCAATGATTGCCGAAATTTGAAAATACCAGCTTCTGCCGTATTTATCGGAGGGAGGGTTTATTGTGGATAGAGTAAAATGTTTATTTATCTATTGCACATATTAGTTATTCCATTCCAAGGTAGTATTCATCTCCCGCTGAAAATGAGAATGCCACTGTAATTGTATCCTTGATGCTTCGCTTCGTACTCCCTCGCGATGAGAACCCCATTAAGTAAAACCTATTTCCACAAATACCACCCCCAATCCGTAAAGTAAGAAAGCCTACTCCCCTCTCTTGGTGGATATACCCTCCAAATCTCTCACCTGGGCTCAAAAGTCAGACCCATGGTTTCTGCGCATATAAAACCTTCCTAAGTCCCATTAGCTCTTTCTCTGCCCCCATACTAAGACAATTGACTCACCCTTCCCAAAACCCCTTCCTTCGCTTATCCCTAATCTCCTTCCTGACTCCTACAAGAAAGAGTTCCGTGCTCTCTCTACTCCAGCCTAATCCCCCCTCTGCCCTGGTAAAAAGCGCCATGCTAAGTCCACTCAAGCCTCTATCAAAATTCGCAAGACACCATTCTCCCAATTCCTTCTCCTTGGGGTCGGTAGGCCAGCCATTTATGGGCCAAGAGAAGTGATGGGATTTTATAGATACGAAGCCTGTTGATTCGAGCAGGCTCTCGAAGCAGAATGGTGGACACATGGGTCTGGAGAGAAGGGCGGATGTGCTGAGGAGATGGGCGGTCCATTGTAGAAGGGAGGACGGTGCTGAGGATGCAGTAGAGGGGGAAGAGAGTGAAGGGAAGACAGGGGCAAATGTGAGTTCGGTTAGTTCTATGTAACCTCCAGGTTCAAGGTTCCTATCTATATATCAGTCTTAAGTTTTCCGATTGGAAAAATTAGATTTAAGTGCAGAGCGAGAGTGTATGGAGAGGAAGAGACGAACGCGAAACACTGATTAATGAATTTTGGCCAGTTTGAGAATGAGCCCAGCATCATTCGGGAGTGGATATAGGTGAAAGGACGGCTGAATGTCCAGTCTGATTCTAGATCATCAACTTCAAACTTGAGATTTGGCGGTAAACTAAGTTTCTATTAGTTTAAAAGAGTAAGTGAGGTAAGGTGATAAATGTGGGGGGTGAAATACAAGGCCGGTTGAATAGGACTGAGATCTATTCCTAGAACCTAAATGATTCCATCAATTACGTGATCTTGACGTTCGAATTGATTCGAAAATGGATGCTCACCTCCGCTTCGGGATGCGCATCCGCTGAAGGTTGTCAGTATATAGGCAAGGACTCAATCAGATCACAAGAAATACCAAAATCCAAAGCCCATATCCCTGTTCCAGTTCCAACATCCAAAACTCTCCCAACACATTCTGGGAGAGGAGCTAAGTGCAATTTTTGGTCGAATGTGAAAAGAAACGTATGATGTTGTAAATCTATTTCTCATTAATATCACAGCATAAAACTCCAATTCACCCAGTCAAATCACTGTTTGGCATGGAAGTCTTACCTAAACGATCTCTCTCTGGCTTTCAAGAGTTATTACCTTTCAGAAAAAAATACATATCATCGATCATTAGATCTAATAAACTTCTTACCTCGTCATTAGGCCACGGATAACCTATTTCAATACACAGTTAGTAAATATTCCCAAATAGGGAGGAGGATGCTTACGTCCAGCTTTGTAAGCATGATATGTCCTCCCATTTTCTTCGGGGAAGCTGAGGATACTCGATCCTATGGACGTTGTGGAAAGGCGACCTATTAACTATTTCAAGCCTCTCAGTCCAGATAGTCTTAAATCTCAAGCTAGGGGCGTTTGGAAATCATACATCACCGAGAGCAGAATCATTGTCGTCTTCATCGGCCGAATTCTGAAACAACGTTAGTATTGATAGTCTGACAGCTTCACCGCCAAACCACTAGGATGGCTGAACGAAACTCACATCGACGACTAAATTAACAGGATGCTCATCACCATCAGACATTTCCTTGATCCTTTCTCTTTCCTTCAACCCCTCGAATAAAACAAGCCGATATCCTAAGAAAGGAATCCCCTATCCAACAATGCAGCCACGAAAGTCCAATCAATAAAATAAGAAATAGAGTAAGAGGACCACAGAGTACAGTAAGGCCACAAGGTCTGACAGAGAAAATAGCAAATCATAAATACAATCCGCCCATGAGCCCTACGATATCCCGGACTTCCGAGCGTCAACAACCATGGGGCAAAGCCCCTATCTCACCATAGTAATCCCCACTTCATAACCCCTACAACAAATTCTCGGTGATCTTCTCTCGGACTCTGCAAACAAGGGTATGAAGCTTTGACCTATGAGCTTAAAACAAGAATATCATCAGAGCTATTGTGGGTGGCCTCAGAGCAGTAATCAAAGAAAGGCGAAGAAAGGCGAGGAAACGTTGGAAGGGAACGATGAACGAGCATTTCCTCGGGAAACATGCCCACAAATCATTCCCTCCCTCACAATAGGTACCACAAGCTTTCCTATAGCAATGGAGAGATCCAAACCATAATCTAAGCGATGAAACAAATAACCAATAGCGCAAATAATTATCCCTGCGTCGAATTTTTGAGTCAAACATTCTCGCCTCATTTTCCACTCTCGAACCCTGGTGAAAGGATCTCGTTCACTCTATCTTGGAAGAGTGGGGTGAGAAGAATACGGTAGAAGGCAAGGGGCGGTAGCTTGAAATCCCCTTTCCACGAATGTCAATGCGTGAAACAGTAGCTTGGTACAGTACTCTACAGGCCTTGTTGAGAAGACACTTGCGTGCTTTTCCCAGCTAGGCAGTTTTGTCCTTGAGAAGATCAAGTAGTGTTTCCACGCATGAATGGAGAGAGGCAGCATAGCATTATGGCTTATGCGTTGTTTAGACAACCAGGGAGTGTAGTGTCGCCGACCCGACTCCAGCTGATCGAGAAACTGAGGCCGAGCCGTGTCGTGACTTGCTTGGTTGGAGGAAGAAAGCTGAAGGTGATGTCTGTGCGGAGTGGAGGTTCGGCATATGCAAAAGATGGGTGAGGATTGTGGGGTGGGGTACCGGAGGCATTGCATGTAAGGAGGGAAGTGGGGAACTTGTAAAACCCAGGGAGAAGACTGGATAGCTACAGTATAGGAGAAGGCACGTACCGTATACGAAGAGTAAGTTGGCATGGGCTAGGCGGAAAGAAGGGGCTCCTCTAGAAAGGAAAAGCCCTCGAAATGAAATAAGTTTACTGCTGAGAGGTGACCTCCTGGAAAGCTTGAAAACTGGATGTGGTTTACGCGCACCAAGTCCATTCATACGACACAATCATATCAATCATTCATTTCCCCGTGAATTCCCATGTTTCAATTACTCTTTTGCTCTTCCTCAATCTCCAGGACGCTCTTCTCTTCTTCTCCAACGTAGTCCCTCAACCCCTCACCCCGCAAACTGCTGATCCCTCTTCTAACCATCCCACTTCTGAAGGCCCTAGCGTCCCTCTCATAGATCACATTGATAACCATCAAACTCGCAACAAATAACCAAACATCCCCGCCCCGGATGCCCCTCCACCAACCCCTCTTCTTCCCGACTTTCCACAGCGAGTCCAGACTCGCTCTTACGCTGTATAGAAACTCCCCTCTCGCATCTTTTCTAACCACAAAGCCCCACAAGCCTCCTACCATGCCACCTAGGAAAAATCTTTGGGTTGGGAGGAAGGCCTTCGGGAGAAGTTGCTGAAAGAGGCAGATGGCTCCCCAGGAGGTACCGATTGCGCCAGCAACGAAGGTGGAGTATTTGAGGATTAGAGAGGCGAGATTGTTGAGACTATGGACGGGAGAATTGTAGAATTTGCGGTAGGAGGGGATGGAAAGAGCAAGAAAAACGACGGTGAAGAAACGGGTGAAGCGGGGGAATATGGTGATCCAATAGGAGAAGTAAGTTCGTAGACAGGATGGATCGGAGGGATGAAGTGTCGCGCAGGTAAGTGAAGTTATTAGTGGGTGTGCTGAGGCGGTGATAGGAGCAATTGAGGAGAGTGTTGACGGGAGGGTCGTAGAGGAGGGGAAGAGGATTGGGGAGATGAAAGGTCTAAAAAAAAATCAGTATGTTGGACATATCCATGAGGGTGAGTAGCCTCACGGATAATTAAGTCGAGCTATCTCGGCGATATTATCTACAATCTCATAACTATTTGGCCATTGTAGATTAGAAGGGTAGTCCAGTGGCCTATGCTGAATATATTCCGGCGAATTATTCAGTATAAAATTACCGTATACCTACTGTCGTCAGCCAAATCCATAATTATTTGCCTATTAACATACCTTGGGGAAACAGTCCCTATCATGAACAAAAGCATGTAACAACTGCCCACTACTAAATGGAAACATCAACCAGCTCCCCCACCACCAAGGTCTCTCCCATTTACTACCTCTCTTGCCCCAAATCCAGCCCTCATCCTCAGCCAAGTTGTACCCAAACTCCGCAGCTCTACTCAGAGTATAAATGGCAATTGTAACTCTCAATTGGTCATTAGGATAAACAGCAAGCATAAATCCTGCCAAACTAGCACCAATCGCAGGCGCAAGGTTAGAAGTTAAAGTCTTACTTGTCTTCTTATTTCTTTGGCGGAATGGACGTGCTTCAGGCGTGAGGAGATGTGCTCTTAGACGCGTGAAAAATCGGAAGAGGATTCGATGAAGTAGTAATATTGTAGAAAGGGAGAGAGATAGTCTAAAATTCGGGGATTTCCATAATGGGACTTTCCTTCTCCTGTACTTGAAGATTAGTTACTCGCTACAACCATCTCTCCCCATCTCCCAGTAGTCAAGTAAGAGAAACCATACCCATTTCCAGCACTACCAAGAATCCTTTCACTGAGCAAAGCCCAAATCTTCAATCCAGCACCTGTTGCCAAAAATACTCTCAAACTGGCTCTCACAGCCGCAGCATTATAATCGTCCCGCCCTGGTCTTTCCACTAGTTTCTCCACTCTTGCTACCGTGGGCGCATTCCTTTTCAGTACTTTCGAGCGCGAAATTATATATTTATGCAGGGTTTCGTATTCTTTAGCTGAGATGGTATAGCGCAGTGCATTTCGTAGGATAGGGTCTGCCGTAGATTTGGCAGATATCCGGTCACGTGGAGCCTTTGGTCCTTCAGCTGAAGATGAAGCCATTGTTATAAAAAAGGAGTGGCATTGAGTTGATCTGGTGAGATGTCAACAATAAGATTTCGCCTGCCTTATGTGGAGATACGTGGACCTCGGCTAGGCTTCGTATCGTATCTCCATTTGGTGCCTCAAAAAACAGGCGTCAAGAACTGTCGTCTACGCATTGTATCACATGATATTCAATTTTCGAAAATTGGTTCTGTGGGATTGTGTGCCCTACCAATTTTTGCCTTTGATCGCGACTGCACCTTTTCAACGACACAACGACCTCTTGATCGCAACACGACAAAATGGCGATCAAGCACAACCAACAGATTCCGCACAACCGTATGTCAGATCGATTTTTATCTAATCGCAGAATGCTAATGTGTCTCCAGATTTCCGAAAGGATTGGCAGCGACGGGTCCGAGTTCATTTCGATCAGGTATATACACACAGATGGACTACATATGGAGGTTCTAACATACGAATAATAGCCTGGCCGAAAACTCAGACGCCGTAATGCTCGTCTTTCAAAGGCAGCAGCTGTTGCACCACGACCAGTTGACAAGTTGAGACCAATTGTTCGATGCCCGACTATCAAGTACAACCGCCGTGTACGAGCTGGACGTGGTTTTACCCTCACCGAATTGAAGGTACGAAGCATTCGATCTAGGATCTTTGAAATTCGAAATCTAATGATACATAGGAAGCTGGAATCCCCCGCAAGCTTGCCCCAACTATCGGAATCTCAGTTGATCCCCGCCGCCAAAACCTCTCCGTCGAATCCCTCTCCGCCAACGTCGCCCGTCTAAAGGCTTACCGTGCACGCCTCATCCTCTTCCCCCGCAAATTAGGTCAACACAAGAAAGACGATGCTACCAAGGAGGATGTTTCCGCCGTTAAAGACACTGTCACTCGTGTTAAGCACGGTCTGCCTATTGTCAACGTCGATCACGAGATCAAGGAGATCAAGAAGAGCGATATGCCTGAGCCAATTGAGGGAGGTGCATACAGAAAGTTGAGAGAGGCGAGAAGCGAGGCTAGATATCTCGGCAAGCGTGAGAAGAGAGCGAGAGAGAAGGCTGATGAAGCTGCTGCTGCTAAGAAATAAATGGCTTGTTTTCTTAGAGGTCTGTCTTGTCTGGTGCGATGGGATGATGGGCACAATGGCAACTTTCGAGGTTTGCTTAAGTGTACTTTCATGAATGCAACGGCTTTTGCAAAACTAATAACTGGATTTTTGATAAATGTGCTTTCAAGTTATCCTATGGATTGAATTTCAATTGCTGTTGGTGGCCCATATAGGACTGGCTCTGAATTTCGAAGGAAAGTACCTCAGATTGACTCTTGACGACTGATGATTCAACAGCTCTAGATCATCCATCCTAATCGATATCACCACCTTTATATTATTCCACCAGACATCGAATCACACCGGACTTTAATGATTCGCAGTCCTTCCTACCACTATAAATAACTCTGCCTTTCCCGAGACCCTCACTTCCTTTTCTTCACCAAATCAGAAACCCAACTATAAACAATAAGCATCTACTTATATACCCAGTCCCTCACGCATCCGCAAATATGCCCATTCTGATTCCCCGATCCTTCAACTCCGCAAACCCACCCTCCCACTCTTCTCCCGCGAGTTCCTCGGACTCAGACTGTCCTCCCTGTGGCGAGAGCGGTTTCACAGGCGAATGTGTTGCATGTGGTTACGGTGGCGGATTCGGCAGCTGATGCTCCCTTCTACATTATCACCTTCAATATCTTGACGGCGGGATGAAGTATCGTCTCGGTATCAATGGTTGGGAATAAGTATGCGTTGCTTTGCGATCGACTTTAGATGTCTTATAATAGATGGAGAAACATCCATTCTTCAATATACTGGGTCTACATTACGTTTCTGGGAATCGAGATAATGGTGTTTTTATCTTCTTGCTTTGTTCGTGATTGGAATCTTTCCTCCATGATTGCTTATCATTGGCAGTATTAAATAAATAATAGTGATGAGTCCCAAAACTCGACGTGAATGGGATTCAGAAATATAGAACAAATGTCGCCAACTTTTTTTTTGCATATCTGTGCGTTGTTTTAGATCTAGCTGGGTCAAGTTATCAGCCGAATGTAGGATTTTGCTTCTTGATTTTAATTTTTTAATTTTTATATATTTTTTAAGCCACTAATACTTTTATGTTTGGGCACATTTATTTATTATAACTTAGATTATTTTACTTTTATATATATAAATAACTATATTAAAACTTTTTTAAATTAAAAATTATTTAATTATACAACCTCTGGACGTCAAATGTTTTACAAGTACAAAGAGTGGCATAGCAAATGTATTAAGCCTTGGTATCGCTTAGGAGGCGGTGGCATCCGGCAGAAACCTGCCTATATGTACTGCCCCTCCATAGTTTACTTCTAATCAAAATTATTCAACCAACTAAAAATAGCTTTGACTTATCAAAGTACATGTCCTAAGTTGAAAGCGTGCTCTGGACAGTAATTACAGAGTTGCAAAACGAGTGAAAAACATACCCAAAACGCTTTAGGGATTTACAAATGCTCACATACATCAGAACATGTGCATCAAAACATTGACGGATGTCAAACACTCTGCAAACGCGAAAATCTTTCAAATTTTCGCAAAAATAAAATAAATGACGAATATTCAGAGCATAAGACTGAGAAAATGTTCTAGAACTTGTTCTGTAAATGTGAAATTTTGCAATAAATTAAAAAGCGGTGGGAAGAAAGGCGCTGGGCACATTCAATCATACTCGTTCAATCTGGGGGAAGTTGGATGTTACTTAGGAGATGCTAAGGGAGTTTATATATTGCTAAGTTGGGGGAAGAGGGGTAAGTATTGGGAAGTGAATCTTAGTGATAAAAGAAAGAGATTCGTGAATCATATACTTGGAAGATAATGTTATTACTATTGCTAAAAAAGATAATAATAAAAAAAAGTAAGTGTTAGGAAGTGAATCTTGGTGATAGAAGAAAGAGTTGCGTGAATCATATACTTGGAAAATAAGGTTATTATTATTGCTAAGAAAAAAAAGAAAAAAGAAAAGTAGATGTTAGAAAATAAATCTCAATAATAATAAAAGAAAAGATTGTGTGAATTATATGCCTAGAAAATAAGGTTATTATTACTATTGCTAGGCAAGAAAAAGGAGGATAGATACTAATATCAAATATAAAAGATTGTTATTATTGCTAAGTAAAATATATGTCGAGGCTTAAATTTTGGCATTAAAATATATATATATTAGCCAAAAACAAAAAAGGCTATAGGAATTATATATTGCTAAGTCGCAAAAAAAAAAGGAGGGAGGGGAGGGAAGAAAGTGTTTAGAAGTAAACACCAATAATCGATAAAAAGAGTTGTGTAAATTATATGCACAGAAGATGTGGGTTATTATTATTACTAAGTGGGTCACTTGAGTATGTGTTGGGGCATAAATCTTGGTGATAGATAAATAAGTTGTGTGGGAATTTGGTTTATTACTATTTGGAGTATTGAGAGTGAGATGTTAATTTGTTAGGAGATAGTTAGGGTATAGGAGTGTCGGATAGTGAATCACAATGATGGGTGATAGGGAGTTGTGTGAATTATACGCCCGAAAGATAAGTAACAAAAGCTGCAACAATTTCTTGTTAAAATATATTAAAAAGAAGAATAGTTTGCGACCCGGTCTCTCAATCGCCAGATTAGATCCAGCGATCGGTATATCGATTGGCATATGGGTCAAATCCTCACAATATTGAGCTTTAGAAATAAATATACCATGCCAATTTCTTAAAATATGCTAGAAAAGAAGAAGATTTTGTGACTCGGCTCAATCACTAGATTTGATCCAGCGATTGGCATATTGATGGATTTTACCATAGTTATAAATTGGGAATTGTATGACTTATATATTTGGAAGATAAGTGTATTATTGATAAAATGTTGGAGCTACTTGTTAATCACTATATTAGATCCAGCGATTGGTAGGTATGTTGATTAGGATGTTGAGAAATATTTACAACATTAAAAAACTTGTTTTTTGCAGATGCATATTAGAAATAAATATGCCATGATAATTTCTCAAAACATTTTGAAAAGTTTGTGACCTGACTTGTCAATTACTAGGTCAGATCCAACGATTGGCATATTGATGAATCCTTACAATATTGGAAGAAAATTTGTAAATATGTGTTTTGATTTGCAAATAGATATGTTGTCACAATGTTTTAAAATATATTTAAGAAGAGAAAAATTTGCAACCAAGCTTCTCAATCACTAGACTCAGTGATTGGCATGTTGTTAGGATCTTGCTTAATGTCATTGCTACAATATTTATTCCCCAATAATAAATCTCCATCTAAGAAGATTTAATTTGCGAAAATAAAAAGAAATGCAAGACATCTGGTTTTATTCCATAAAACTAAACGAAAACAAAAACCTCAATCTCCTGGCCCTCACCCCCTAACATGGATAATGGAATCCGGCAGCTCTCTGCAACTACAAATCCACTCCCCTTCATCAGCTCAAAGAAGACCATCTCGCTCTCATGCCTAACTTTCATGGCCAGTAGAACCATCATCTCTTTCCCTACTTCCCCATTCCCATCTCTAAGAGACTTCAAAGTCCGCACCAAGTCTGGCACCACATCAGGATTATACGTGCAATCAGCCACGACGATTAATTCCCAACTGGTTTCCTTGATATTGGGTGGTAAAGGAGATGACCAATCGAGGACCTGATGCTCGATATTTGGATTTAGAGATGGGGGGTTGGAAGATGGAAGGGAAGAGAGATTATGTGATAGGATTTCTAATGCTTCCGGGAGATCGGTGAGTAGGATTTTAGAATGGAGAGACAGAAGTTTAGACAGTGTGATGCCGACGATCCCACAGCCGGCGCGAGCTCGAGGATGTTGAGTGATGGGCGGTAGAGGAGGGTTGTGAGGGACGGGAGATGAGGTTTTGATGGTGTCGGAGAATGCGTAGAGGATAAATGGAGGGGAAGAGAGCACAGGTATGAAGAAAGCAGTAATCCAGCGTCCCTAAAAAAAGCTATCAGTTAGGGAACAAAGGTAAAACGTACCTAATAAGCATACCAGATATGACGAGCGATACTCTCTCCTGTCTCCTCCAATATCCTAATCTCTCCTTTCCCGAACGTGAAAACTCTTTCCGCCATCGGTACTGTCCTAAGGATTTGTGTATCGATATCCCTACTCCTGACCGCGACCACACCTGCAATTCCCTTTCCCTCCCCCCTTGAGACAAGAGCTTCTAATTTCTCAACCGAAAACTTCTCTTCTTTGGGTCGTATCATCATCCTCACCCCCCTCACTTTCTCCTCAAGCGGAAGCACAACCTCCAAACTCCTCATCCCATCCCTCCCTTTCCACAAGACTTCTCTCCTCTTTCCTATTCCCCTCCCATCGGCACCACAGACTCCCACTATCAACACCAAATCCTCCCGAAGAAAAGCTTCCCCAAGATCAGTGGTGACGGTGATCTTCGCGCTCACCATCCCCTTTCCGCCCCGAGAATCCCGCCGCGGGAGTTTAAGAAAGCGAATATAATGCATTTCCACCGATCCAGCCCCGCAGCGCCAGTTTCCTTCTCGAGCCAGGGGATCGGACGGGAGGAAGGAAGAGCCTCTCACCCTTACTAATCCCGAGGCTGACACGCCCTCTGTCTCAGTGCAAAACGAAGCTGCTCTCCTCTTCCTTCTTGGTCCCCCATGCAAAACAAGGCTCAGCTACACTCCACCCAACCCGTCGTTGTCAAGAAATACCCAGCCGTAACGCACCAAGCACAGCCTCGCGCCCACCTCTCGTCCCGATAAAGTGCGTGGTAGCCTGAATCTTAGCCCTATGGTACCTCTCAGCCTCACCAACAAAACCCTGCACGACACAGTACAAACCCCCTCCAGCGCCTAGCCAAAAAAAGAAAAGAAAACAAAAACGTGGTAGTAGTGCAAGTGCCGATTCCGAGCGTCCCGTCCCCTCACTTGTAAATCCTGCACCTGCACACGTGGGCCTCGAATCCTGCCCTCCAAATAAGTCTACGGAGGTATTCGATTGTCGCGAGGTGGGTAAAAGGGGAAGCGGAAGAAGAGGGTGGTCAGACATGACATGTGCGTCCGACGCCGATATCACGACCAGTGGACGGGCATGGTATGCAGATGCAGAGAAGGGGGATAGAAGCGTGGAGGGGAGGAGGGGTTTGGAAGAGCGAGAGAGAGGGGGGCCCAGAATAGACCAAGCTTAAAAATAGACTTGGCCGTCGGGAGACGTTGGTTTTTGGTTTAGCCGGGTGCTGGAAGTTCACGATCGGATAAAACGTGCGATTAGCACTATTACCGTGGCTAGAGCACATAAGGTTACCCCCCTCCCACTCTTCACATCAACCCCCCAAACCTATTTTTACCTCTCTCTTGTGTCCATGAACCACCCACTTAACCATGGATAATTAGAGTTCCATAATCCAGAATATTCCCCCCCCCCCCCCCCCCCGAAACGGCATGCTCATAAAGGAAAACACCCACTTTCAAGAATCCTCGCTTCCTTCCAGAACAAATCCTTCCACCACCGTTCCCTGATCCAGGCTGTGCAAGTCGATAGAAGCACTGAGGATTCTTCTTCGCTCGTCGCGCGCTTACTCACTTACGTACACAATCGACAATACAGTAACACATATCGATATCCCAGGGGCCGACCTCAAACATGGCTATCGGTGGGTATCTGTGATAACTTCACGTACTATGTGTATATATATTGCTGTGCTGTCGTTAGGCTGGTTATGCTGGTTACACTTGGGAGAGGGACATTTAGGTAGGACGACGACGATAAGGGAGGGGAACCTCGTGAATTGCTGCTATGTGTCTGAGCCTGACTCTCTCAATGACTCAAATTAGGCAGCTGCTTTTGATTTTGTGTGTTTGACGTATTATATTTTTACTATATCTTACTCTTCTTCACGTACATACATACATACATACATACATACATAGATCTACATACCATCACCCCCCGCCCGTCCCCGTCCTCCTTTCGCCCTCAGATACCAGATACTAGATAGTAGATAACTAGATAAGGAAACCAACCGAGCAAGTAAGTAAGTAAGTAAGTAAGTAAGTAGTAAAGTAAGTGAGTGCTGGTTCATGCATGCAGCCGTCGTGCAACTTTTGAATTCCCGGTTTCGGTAAGTGTGTGGTAAGATCTAGGTAAGGAGGTGGGTAAGTGTAAGCGCCATTGCATATTTTTGTTTGTGTTTTTTAAAGAGAGGGAGGAAGGGACAGAGAGAAGCCGGGGCCGGGGTTTTGGTGAGACATTTTTAGTTTCTTCTCTTCTTGATTGTGGGAATTTGGGTTATTGGGTGTAGGGGGCACACAATGCGGCTGAGGGGGGTACGAGGCATTGGCGGATAGGGAGATGATTTGAGTCAGTTATATTAGACCAAACGAATTTAAAATGTTTTGATTTTATTATATTGAAATGTAGTGAAAGGGGGGGTATATTCCGAAGACGACGCAACTGAGCAATCAACTAGGAAGACAAGACGCCAGTCGCTCCCCGAGATGGAGGGAATACCATGCCACCCAAGAAACGAAAACAGAAAAACAAAACGCTAGAACTATTATTACAACCTCCTCCCACAGTCCCCGTCTTTCTTTATACGCAAATCCCAAGGGCAAAATTCCAACAACATGACGAGCTGTAATTCAACTTTTTTTTTTTTTCCACTTCCTAGCCATGAACATTCCAATGTGTCCTCTAGACCCCGCCTGAAATGCCCTCGACTGATGGACTGAAAAATCTTTCCTGCGAGTTGCCCCGCTGCCCTTATAAACCATCCCTTCTATCCTACAATGAAGAATGTCAACGTTAAAAGCACGTAAGAACGCAAGAGGTGGTATCATAGATCATCATAAACCAAGATGATCAAAGAAATGTGACCAACTCCTCCTTTCCCCATTTGTATATCCTATTCGTATTGGCCTGGTCTCCGAAGGATATCTTCACAATTCGCATCGAATCGTAGATTCCATAAGCGAATTGAAGACATGAACTTCTCGGTATGTTCAAGTTGTCTGTCGCGTCCAAAGATGGAATCGACAAACTCTGTCCCAGCATTCTTCCCCAGCTGGGCGGTTGATTCTCTGCCATGCTTCTTGCCCGCCTTCAACATCGGCGTCTCGCATGCTTTCAATAACTTCTTCAACTTATCCGTGAGTCGCTCTCCTGATTCAATGAAGTCTTCGACCATCTCTCTATTCTCCTCCTTGCGGATGCGGGGCATGCACTCATCCGCCCGCTTCACCTTGCCTGCTAGTTGAATGAGAAGAAGCCAAAGCTCGCCTGCGACGTCGGCCATGGGAGCGGATGGACCATGATGATAGACGGTCCAGTCGTAAATCCACTTGCCTAAGCTGTTCGCGTCGAAGACGCTTCCTAGAAGCATGATCGGTTCTTCCGAGGGATCCCAATTCTTGAGTGAGTATCCAGGCGGGATTCGATGCCTGCGTGCATCCGCCTCGGTCGCTTGTGGGGGAGGAGGAGGTGGCTTCTTGGGCGAGGTCGTCGGCCGCGCGGTCGAGGGCCGCCGTTGAGGTGTCGAGGCAGATTGACGCCGACGGGTTGGGCGAGGTGGTGGTTCATATTCCGGAGTAGTGTCGGGGTCTTCTTCTTCTTCTGCTGCTGCTTCTTCTGCCCTATCATATGCGAAAATTTTTGCCTGAGAATAGTAGTAATGATCAGTGCCATGCCCACCACGATATTCATAAGAGTGTTTTGTCGCCCGACGGGGAGGCATTCTATATCTGTGAACTTCACCATCCATGATATAATCTACATATTCATATTCGTCCTCGTCGGATTCCCCATGAGAGGCTCGATAGGAGTAAGAATTTCGCCGTTTCGCCTCACGACGCGGCACCGACCAAGAACTTTGTTTTCGACTCACATTGGCAGCAGTCGCATAGTGTCCGCTAGAATTGTATCTGGGAGAGAAGGCTCGTGGAGAGAATCCGTAAGCATCCCCGGAACTGGTATGTCGTGAGTGATGTCTGGGTGATGGTGCTGGTCGCTGCGCGTAGATCGGAGATCCCGCTGGCGAAGGCGTGGCGCTGAACCCGTAGTAGGCTCCTGGGTGCACGGGAGGCGTGTTATATGGCGAGAAGGTATTCATGGTATCCTGCTCTTGCGATGCCCCTGAGGCACCCTAAAAGAAAGAAAAAAAAGAAGGGGGAAAGAATCGTGAGCGCAGAAGAAAGGGAACGCGCAGGGAGAGTGTGACGAGCCCGTCACCGTGGTATGTAGTCGGTACGAGAAGGAGAGGAAACCCGTGTCGTTGATCCGTACATGTCAAGAACTGTCCTGGCGAAATCCCACGCTGAGGATATCTGGAGACTTTCGGAGTCGAGAATAAATCCGACTTCGTGAAGATGCTGGAATGAGCTGGAAACGACGTCCAGATCGAAGGTGTATTTGTAAGCGGCGATAATTCACGTCTTTTTGGGGGGGGGATCAGTATTCGAAGAAAAGAAGTAGAAAGGTCGTGGCTGGGAGGAGGGCGTCGGGTAGTATTAATACCACAGCGTTAGATCGAAATTGATTTTGGGTGCGCTTGCAGTGGGTTTGTGCGTTGGCGAGCACCAGGGGGGCGATGGGATTTGATGACTCTGCTTGGGTCAGCCACCTTGTTGACAAATGGCCCTACTAGATTAATTGGATGGGAATATGATCAGGGGGGGGGGAGGGGGGAGAGAGGGGCTGCGGAATGCGCATGTTGTTTTGTGATTTGTGATTTGTGATTTGTGACTTGTGGTTTGGCAGCAATGAAGAGCGGTGGAAGGAAGGGGGAAGGGGGAAGGGGGAAGAGGGAAGACACGAGAAGGCACCAAAGGACAGGGGAGGGGACGGTGCACCTACGAGCAAGCGGTCGAACGGTAGACTCTACCAGCCCGTCCTTCAGAGTGTCTGTGGGACGGAGGGTATGACAAGCCCCTGAATATGCTGCGTATGATGATTGATGGTCGTATTGACTGATGAACTTATGATCCGCTCGTCACGCCTCTAGAGCCTGGGGCCCGAGGACCGTCAACTGGAAGTAAGCGAGATTGAGGAAAGACAGGACAGGACAGGACAGGACAGGACTGGACAGGAGAGTCAGTCCCAGGTCATCGGGGAAGCTGGAGCCTGCGTGCCGCGAGCCGCACGTAGTGAGGAAAGAGTTCGGGTCCACGGCGGATACGAACGTCGTCCCGGGAGCAGTCCTAGGGGCTCCGGAGGGCCATGGGCATGTGGAAATGGCGACGGAGATGAGGAGCGGGGATGTGGTGCGATGCGATGCGATGCAATGCCAGTGCGGTCGGGTAGGGGGAAGGGGGGAGGTATAGGAGATGGCACCACACGGCAGTCTGTCAGGCTGGGGCAGAGGCAGAGAGGCAGGATGGATGGATGGATGGATGGATGTCGTGCGGCGGGAGAGGGGGCTCTTTATGAGGGCTGAACGGGCGACTTCCTTCGAGCCCCGTCACAGTGGTGGCAAGCACGGGATCATTGAGGATTCTCCAGTGCCGGGACTGCTATGTATCGCAGGAGGGGAGCAGGGCGTGGATGCGCTGCAGGCCGCGCCGCTGGAACGAGGGGCTGGGCTGGAGGGTGATATGAGGGTGATATGAGGGTGATATGAGGGTGATATGATGACGGTGATTCGGTCACAGAAGGGCCCGTATGGAGGAGGTTACGGAGAGAGGAGGCCACGAGCAGCAACGAATAGGACGCCAATGGGGGAGGGGCTGACCGTCGCGCGCAATCCACGGCTGCTGAAGCCCAAGGGACCGTAGGGGAGACAGGCCGTATTTACAAGAACGGCGAGGGCGAGTCGTCTCCAACTTTGCCCCCGGCTAAGCTGGATGAAGCTGCAAATCGATGAATGGATGCCGGCCGGCTACACGAGGGGTGTTCGCTCTTAGGTAAGCTGCATGGAGGGGGAGGATGGGGGAATGGCAGGCCTGAACAGAGAAACATTGATTTTATATCTTTAGAAGGCGCTGGGAGGAGACGACGGACGAGGGGTGGCAGTCATGTCATCATCTCCATCATTTCTATTCGACTCTGTAAGGGGTACGCGCCAGAGCAGGCAATCACTATCACACAATCACTCTCACTCTCTGACTTCCTCCGAGGGGGACTGCTGACTCTTTTCTTGAACACCCTCCCTCCCCCTCCCCCTCCCTCTCCCCACCACTGGAAAACCATCCTACATACACATGTTTCTACCCCAACTCTCTTCCCATGGGAGACGAGATGGACGACAAGCTCCCGGGCGTTGCGATATTGCCAATGATATCCGGCATATTTCTTACCAACCCTCACACCCTTCTCGGCCCTTCCCAGACATCCCACCTGGTCGAATCAAAATTAATCACACGCCAATAATAAGCCCTTGACGAAAGCCAATTGAGGCACGACAGGATCCATCATGACCATTGCAGTATCGCAGAGGGTCCCGTACGGTCCTTGGACTCTATGCTGCAGTTAACTGTGAACACCACCACCACCGCTCGCTCGTCCGGTCGATGTCCCGCAATGCCCAGCAATGCGCATCGAACGCGGGCACTACGGGCCCTACGGGCCCTAAGGTGGTCTCAATTCCAGGGCACCCACAGTTGACCCACCCGGTAAGAACTGAGCCACTATATCGGTTTTCGATGGACGAACCGCGTCTAAGACACGGACACGGATGATTATTCCTTGTTGCACCCAGGCCAAGCAGACAGCCGGTTGACGTCCGCACTGGGAAGTCAGACTTGACTGTGCCATCTCGATTTCAGGGAGGTCCTGGAGGTCCTGGAGGTCCTGGTGGTCCCTGATCCTCCCACCCATCGGGACCTTGTCTATCAAAAGAAAAGGAGCGAAGCCAATCAGACATGGCTCACTTGCAGAATTTTCATCCCCGGCCACGATGGGCGTCGAAATCTTCCTTCCTTCCTTTCTTTCGTCTTCAGACCCTAGGTATATTCCAATGCCTACACCGTCTCCCTCCCTCCTCTTGTTGACTCTCCCAACTTCCCAAACCGCATCCAATCCCTCCCTCGTTTGCAGCATGGCTACTGCCAACCTGCATCCTTCCAGACGTGATTCGCCGCACGACCCTGGTCGCCACCACGTTGTACAGGATGCCTCCCGCACGCCCGCTGGATTGTCGAGCGCTACTTTCCCGCCGCAGGCGTCCGCATTGGCTCAGATCGTTCGTACATGACGAGCTACGGCAGACCAATGCATCTCGCGCATCGACAGCATCAATAGCATCAATTCTGGGCGCAAGCGGTGTATGCATACGTGTCGCATGGCAGGAGGGAGACCACCGGCTGAGTGACGTAGAAAAGCGTGGGCCTATTTCATTTAGTTTCATGTTTCGATCCAGCTTTGGACGAGTGAAGGAATCGGAGACAGCAAGCAAGCTTCCTAAACCACCGTGTTCTTCGCCCAAAGAAGCAAATATGGCCGTTTGAAATGGTCTCGGCACATCCCAGGCCGTTGGTCATCAGATGCGAGGCGCGCTTAGAGGCACAAACAAGCCCAATCGCACAGATGTGATGGAACGGGCTGAAGGTCAGCCTCGTGAGACATGTTCGTTGCGTTGTCACCCCACTACCAAACCACGGAAAACCAGGTTTTGTCAACTCTTCAGGGCGTCTAAGAGATGTGCGTTTCATGTTTTCCTCTGCTTTGGTGGTTTTGGAGTCATCTGCTCTTCCTCTCCAGCCTCGGCTCCAGATCACGTGGCGACCCTCGGCCGTGTGGCCATGCGAATGGAACTTGGAAGTTTGCCGCCGTCCCCAAGGCTTTAAAGTGGCGGTCTTTGGGTTGTGCATTTGATTTGCCATCGCGGTAGTCGCGGTGATTCCATAATTTTATGACTTATACTTTCTGCTCTACGCTTTTGCTTTACGCTTTTGCTTTATGTGGCAGGCCAGAAGGTTTGCGGTAAATTGCTAATTGGTTCACATCCCTTACATCTGCACATGACGATAGTAGTCATGGATCAAGTTGGTCTTCCTATCTCGGAAATCCCTACCATCCGGCGAAAATTTCAGAGTCACCTATATCCTCATAATTGGCAGCCACTTGTTGTTCACTCTGGGCGATGCTCCTATCCTCCAAATCTTGTTCAGGATTAGCCTCTGATTGTGCTTGTGAAGAGGCATCACAGAGGTGACGAGGCAGACCCAGCCTCTTTATTTCTCACAATCTCGGTGACTCACATCCCAACCACCCAGTCAAAGCTCGTAAGCACACAGATCATATACACCGAATATCTTAACAAATGACGACGTTGAGATTCTGAAAATGGCTTCCGGGACTCGGCAAATGGCCGCATATACAGCATCCACGAACTTGAATGACTCAGAGATGCTCCTGTTATGGCAAAGAGGCTCGGGTTTTGCTCTGAGTTGGGTATCAATCAATACATGTCCCATGAGGAAGTTCACCAGATCAATTTTACAAGGAGCACAAAACCATTGTCAAACAATATTCAATTCCTGGAATTCACATTGTGATCCGGCATCTTGACTGTCTAGTTGGCGATAAATTCCTGGACGGTCTTTTCTCCTTATTCCATGCACAACAGACATCTGCACAGAAGTGTGTTCTATTGTTGATGCTGGTGATGTCATGTGCAAAATTATATATATAGCTCAAAAATAATTTCTTGATCAGTAGACTTTACGGGTATCTCTACAGAAATATGCCAATTCCTGGCTTTCTGTTGTTTAGGACTCAAACGGTATTTTGATAAAGTTTGATAAAAATGGGTTTTTTTAAAAAAGAAAATCATTACACAAGATTGCTTTATAACTTTATAATTTTATCGTTTTACTTTTTTAGGCTCCGTAGTTGAATCAGAGTGATTCATATGATCTAGCTGTGGATTATTAGGATTCACTTGGGGGGGGATGGGTACCCCTTGGGTATATAAAGGGATCCTCCTCCCACCTCTCTTCTAGCCCTAGACTTCAATACAACACATCATATGGATTCTCAACCTTTGTTTAGTGACTCGCTAAATCACCACCTTTGGTGATACCAATATTATCTTTACCAACGCTTGCTTTATTTACTCAGATATAGAATCTGGTAATGTATATATAACCCCTTAAGACAGCAAATCTAAAGCCTCAATGGATCAGATATGCTCAGACTATTATTTATAGGTCTGCACAGCGTAGCGTAATCCGTGAACGAGTCAGTTGGTATCTTTTCAATGTCCTGTTTTAGATATTAATTAGCTTTATTAGTTTACTTTATCTTCTGAATAATAAGAAGCGACTAAGGTAAGAGAGGGTACTATCGAAGAGAAGTTACAAATATATATGTTGATCAAACCGGGTTGTATAGTAAGTACTGTGCGCAGTTTATCTATTGGAAGTTGATGTTGGTTGTTCTAGCAGAAGATTGTAGCGTACATTTTATAGGTTGAAGAGAGAGGGTTGCAGAGAGGAATGGTGACTCGCTGTTACTGGTGAGGTTGTATTATTGAATAGAAAGGAAAATGGGTTCGAATAGGGGCACAATGAACCCGCTTGGGAAATAACAAACTCACTTGAATTCAAAATAAAGGATTTACTCCTCTTCATTTCCATCCACTTCCGCATAACTCTTATATTTCCCGGAAGCACGCAAACTCTTTCTCGCTGGTGTGGCTTTCTTAGTTCTGACTTTGATTTTTGTGTCATTTGCAGATAAATCAGGCATGCTTAGATCCTCTTCTTCATCCATATCGATAACCTCATCCTTGTTTGCATCCACTTTCATCGCTTTCCTCTTCGGTTTAGATTTCTTTTTGGTTGACTTCTTTTCACCATCCTCCTCAGCCTCCCCATTTTTCAATCCCTTCATCTCATCCAAAATTGCCATAACATCAGCAATGGATCCCGCACCCCTGAGTTTGTGTTGAATATCCTCATTTAATGGCTCCTTTCTCTTTCTAATTATTGCTTTCCTCTTCGCAAAATTTGCTGACGTTGGATTCCTAAACATGTCTTCCTCATCTTCGTCCTTCTTAACCTCTCTCTTCTTCGGCCTCAACCATTCCTCCATTCCCTGTGGCCAATACACCCTATTTTCCTTGCCTCCCATTCCCACATTCTCCTCCTTTACTATTTCCCTCTCGATTTCCTCCTCACTCAACTCCCTACCGAACTCTTCGATTTCGGCTTGAATCTGCTTCTTAGGTTTCTTTTTTGGTTTCTTAGGGAGAGGTCTATTGTCATCACTTCGTTCGTAGGGGATTACATTGTTGAATGTCTCATAGCCGGGAAGTTTGAAGATGCGCATCAATTCGAACACAGCTTGTTCTTTATCTTTGGCTTCAATCATGAGATCCATGTCATTAGGACAGGGCGGCAATGTTGCGGGTCGTGGATTATGTTTTCGTCGCTGGCGTCCGGTTATGGCACCTGGTGTAGGTTCGCTGTAATGCATTTTCTGTCTAATATTTTTGCGGTCCCAGGTTGCTTTTATACGGGGGTATAGGGCTGCAATATCTAGTGTTCCTTCTCGGAGTTGTGTGGAGTCGAATATTATATTATGGTGATGGAAATCGAGACAGAGGGGAATATTGAGTTCTTCGCAAATTGGAAGAAGGTCGTGGACGGACCACGAGACGTCGTCGTTTTCGAGGACCAAACGCTGTTTTATGGACGGGGAAAGGCCGGAATAATTTTGGCGAAATCGATCGATTGTTGCTGCTTTGTCACCGAATGTACCACCCATGTGTAAGATCATAACTGCGTCCCGGTCTTCTTGCGGGGGGAGCTTGAGAAGAGATAGCATCTCATTGTGGAATTCGAGATCTCGAATTGAGCCAGAAATGACCTCTTCTCTCGGGGATCCAAGTTGTGTGAACTAAATTCTATCAGTATAATTCTAATACTTTGGAACAATAACTTACCTGTCCAGGATGAGTACTTAGTCGATGTCCCAATTCCGTAGCCACTTTCCCAACTTCAGCCAGAGCTTCACTAGCAAAAAGAGCAAGTTTATATCCATATTCTGCATGACTCGCAAAAGGAAACATCTCAGAACTCAATCTGAAAAATTTAATCCCATATTTATCATTCCATCTTAACATCTTTGGTATATCTCTCGCATTAGCAAGTCCTAGTTCTTCTACATATCGTTGGCCTCTTTCACAAGAAGCAGGTTGTGATTTGTCTGGACGATTCTTCGTGCTATGCTCGGGTTGCGTAGGGTCTTTAAGAGGATGACGGTGTTCGAGAATTGAGGCGATGCGGCATGTCCGGGAGGAAAATACTGGTGGGTTCGAAGATCGTAGGTAGGTATTTAGACAAGCCTTTAATGCAATTAGAATCAAACGTCTTAGTCCTCTCACAAACTCACATATCCTAATCGGCCTTTCCAAGGTAAGGGTAGATAATCACTATTAACAGGTGGTGGTCTTGCCGCTTCGAGCTTCATAACTCCCACTTCTTCTGCAGTGTCGTCGTCCCCAGCAGGACCAACTCTCTCATCCGATCCATCCTCACTATCTTCTGTCTTTACCTCGACCTTTGCCGCCTTCTTAATAGCTTGTTCCGCGACAAAAGCTTTGATTTCCTCCGATCCTTTCTTTGCGGCAATGGAGCTTTTCGTCGGGGTTTTCTTGGCTTTCTTGGCTTTCTTGGCTGGCTTGGCGATAGTGTTTTCAGCGTCTGTATCAGACAATGGAGAATCACTCTCTGCATCCTCCTTTGATCTTTTAACACCGTTCGTCTTTGACGGTATTGTATGACTGAGCTTGACTTTCTTCACCTCGAAAACTTCTTCGGCCTCATCTGCATCTGGACTCGCTCTCAAAGCTGTCTTTCCATCAATGATTTCTGCGTTATGATCTGGATTCGTGTTGACATCGGGACAGTGAGAGGGTCGACTGGGCTTTCGGCCTGGTGCTCTGACAGTCGGAGGCAGAGGGATAGGAATTTCCCGTGATATTAGAGACAAATTCTCGGGTGAAACTGCCGCGGCTCTCTTCAGTTTTCGAGGCATTCTCCAAGCGTTTGACTGTAGCAACCTGAATCTGACCGTCCTCAACTTCCCGCCAGAGACTCCAAGGTTTCCTCTTGACAACTGGGAGAAAACGACGAGTCTGTTGCCAAAGTGAAGCGGGTGGGGCATCTGAGAATAGCACTGGAACAGTCACTTGAGATAAACAATCAAGAAATGAAATGGAGGAAAATAAGCACTTGGCCTGATAGCTGTCACGTTCCAACAAATATGCATTTACGTCACACGATTGGTTCCTGACGGTGTGCAAGGGAGTTGAGATCTCGAGATCTCGAGAGCGATCGACGCTAAAATTGCATGTCGTCATCTCGGCCCGGCATAAGGTTCGCGTGCTTATTCCAAATCACGTGCACTTCTTCCTTCATACGAGGGTCCCAGCAGCACGTGCGCTGCCGAAGACCTCGTCCGTTTCTTCGAGGGTTTTGCCCTTGGTTTCAGTTGTTGATCGAGGGTGGGTGATGCCACTGGCTGGAGCGCATCTTCCCCCGCCATTTCCAAATGTTGACTAGCTGTTCCTGTGCGAGACCCTGCTTCATGCAGGTGATGTGCCGCGGGGTAAGTGGGGCCGGCTATTTACAGATGGTGGGTACGATGGTTATATAGGTAACATCGATGATGGGAGCCACAATATACCCCCCCGAAATAAATATAATAATAATTACTACGCAATTAGCTTTCAGGCCCCTAGCGAACCTTGGCAGACTGCGAGAACTTTGTGTTGGATAAGGTTACGTCCTTGGGAAACCTGGTTGCGACATATTCACCTTAAGAAGATACTTTGGGAAGGATATTAGGATTAGGGGACCTCTTGGTAAAGAGATATAGAAGAGCAAATGATCTTCTGGAGTCACGGTCAGAGAGGGGCTGATGCCGTTGATTCAAGTCGCTTTTATTGTCCTTCCAAAAAAATTACAACCTCCAGAAACTCCACCCCCCTAGAAACTCCTCCCAGCAGATAACATCCTCCACCCCTAAGCCCATCCCTCCCCCCAAACGCCTTCTAACCTCCACAGATCTTCATCAAATGTCGCCTTCGAGTTGGTTGATGAGCTTCTAAATATATCATTAATACAGTTGGATTAAAACAGGGAGGATACATACTCTTTATGGGGCTTGGGTGCGACCCCAAGTGAGCCATATGTAAAAGACCGCGACGGCCATAAGTAGGAGGAGGAAAACATATGGAAATGTTAACCTAATGCGGCAAGGAAAGGTAAAGGTAAAGGCCGCGGGATTGCATTCGAATAGTGGCGGGATTGACACTTGATCTAGAAATTGCTCAAGCCACCCGCGAGTGGGAGGCACTTGGGGTTGTTCTGCAAGAGGCTCGCCCTCCCACTGGGAACGAGGTGGTGTA
Source organism: Chlorociboria aeruginascens (assembly GCA_002276475.2). Taxonomy (NCBI): domain Eukaryota; kingdom Fungi; phylum Ascomycota; class Leotiomycetes; order Helotiales; family Chlorociboriaceae; genus Chlorociboria; species Chlorociboria aeruginascens. The sequence goes on along the minus strand of NCSK02000013.1, from coordinate 168,337 downwards.
GATGCGGGATCCATTATTTGAGATTGGTAGGGTGGGGGTCGATCGCAATCGCCGTCGAGTTGTTTGTTCGAGTTAGAAGCGTTGTTGAAGTGGTGGACAAGGTCGTGGTTCGAGTAGGCGCTGCGCAACTCACGATTCACTGTTCGGCCCTGACCTTCGCCATCCGGAAAATAGAGGATTGACTTCATGGCTATGGATCCAGCAAGATACCAAATGCTTTGATATAATTGTTGTGATCGCAGTTGTTATATTTTAGAATGGAAATAGCTGTGCGATTTGATACAACTTGGTCAAAGCGTCCTATTATACGCTAACGATATTAGGGATAGCTGGGATAGTGCCTCCGAAGTTAACCCAGGCCATATATTCGTCTGTATTGATACCATGGTTCGTCGGACCATTGTTGTGATTGTTATACCCATCAACTTCCTCCTCCCAGAGAAACTATGAGCTCCTGTTCTTGCTGGGTGTTATCTAGGCATCAGTGGCGGTTGTTTGTGGAGTGTTGCAGGTATTTGGCCAAACCTACCTATATATATGCTCTTTTCTAGCATATATGCGAAAGAGAAACAAAAAGAAAGTATTTCGCTTCTCAATAGGCTTTGTAAAGAGCCATATATATCGTAATAACTTGGGCTAATTGATTAAACGACTGGCAACTGAAGCTGTCCCTGGTAATCTTGTAACGCTAGCAATCAACCTTCGAATATCTCAGCAAGGAACCCCGCATTGTATCTATTTCATATTTGTCATAACCCAATGCTGTTCAATCACATTGTGAAGAACGCAATCAGATTCACGGTCGGGTCGCCTTAAAGATCTCTCTGTTCGATGTGCAAATGATCCACGAGAAGCACCAGCACCAGGCGTCCGCAAGTACAAAACACGCAACATTAACATTGCTGCTCTTGCAATCGAAAAAAGCCTTTTACAGACTTCGGCCGGTTTTTAACCTACAAACCGTGTCGGCAGCGCGGAATACTAAAGCCTACAAGACCCGGCTCAAGAAACAAAAAGCTTTAATACGTTACAGATATAGGATCTGCGGGCATAGATTCTATGGGCGCTATGGGTTCTACGAGCATTGTGGATGGGTCCAATTCCATGGACGCTACGGATAACTTTTATGGGTACTACAGCTAATGGGTGACGACGACGATAGTGGCGACAATATAGAACCAGAATATAAACAATATAACGATGATGGTTATAGGCAATTAGCTTTTAAAGCACCAGAACCCACCACGAGCATTAGCGAACTGCAAGAACCTCATCTATCAAATAGAGTCGAATAAATGACAAATACTATCCTAATCAATTCATCTGGAAAGTGTATTTACTTCAGTCAGAGGTGATATTTTGGGAGTGTTGGAATAGCTATTTTCCCGTGAGGTGGATGGTTCAAAAGGAATGGCTTTGTGACCCAGGACCATGTTTCGTAGGTACACCCTATCCCTCATGCTACTATCCACAGGTGCCCTTTGTGGGGGTACAAAATGTAGCATTGTGAATGATCCTGGAGCACAACAGCCGTATGGTTATCTCCATTCTTATCTGATCACCACTCGAGGAAGTGCATGTACCATTCCATAAACTTTGTGATGCATGTGCTTCTTGCCCCTAGGTCATATACTATGCTTCAAATACCACAATATCTACCTAGGAGATAGGACTTCGACAATATTTTCAGGATGTTTCCATGCCTGAGCAACAAATCTAGAAAAAAACCTGTCAGAATCCAACTGGAAGATATTTTTTTGTACCACGCCCAGTAGCGACCTACTTTGTATGGCTACCCCGTGCCGCAATTTCACCTTGGCTGTTCATGAACTGGATCGATGTATATGCTAACGATTTTCCGACTACCCCTCGGTTTAGTAACTCAATATCGCCATCGAAAGATTTAGAACTGACACTTATCACAAGTCACTACTGCCTTTAACACATCCCCGACTTTCCCACCTGAGCTCAAATATGTGACTGAGAATGATGTTAAACTTCGCCTTGTCTACCAAATTTCATGGGCTCTCTAACCGTTGAGGTCTGTTGAAACTCCGGTAGCGTACAATCCTCTTGAGGCCACGGCCAGAGAACCCCCCAGGTCAACTTAGATGGTAATCAGTGACGGTTATCAGGCCACGAGTTGAATCATTACCCATGCTTGCAATTGCTCCCCCGTGGATTATATTGAGACGATTCTGAGTGATGAATGAGTGTCGTGAAACACAATATTGGGATAAAATGAAGACCGACCGTGTGCTCCTTTTGTATATCAAGCTCGAAATCGACACGGCCAGGTTCAGCTGCGGTGACACGAAGCTAATGATTGTTACTTAGATGTGACACATCATGGTGACACGTAATTCATGGAATAGGGGCCTTACATTTTCCCCGAAGAGTCTTGAAGGGTGAGATACGTCAGTAATGAATCCGTGATCGAACAAGTTTAATGCTTAGATTGTTCCAGCAAAATCCCATCTCTAAAATACACGCCGTGAAACTTGTTGAATTGACTACAAAATATAAATGGATGAGCACATCTGACTTCAGACGCGCAGCATAAAATGAGAAATCTTCTACCTAGGTTCCAATCCCGACTCTGCTTGGAATGATTTAAGAACCTGTGCCATTATTAGCAGCCGGCTAAGTCAATTATAGATCCACATACAGATCTGACAAACCTGAGAGCAGCCATGATATGAATTATGAGGAATTAAATGAACGAGATGAAGTCAATCGCAATTTACATAAGAAGTCCAAATAAATTCATGCCTTGAAGTTTAGGCCCAAAATAATTTTCTACCTGCGAGAAGGTAACTTTAGAATTCAATCCTCTGCACAAATCATGATAAATCGATAGTAAACTCGGGATTTGAGAACCTGACATCTCCAAAATGTCTGTCTCATCTCTTGCATCATTTGAATACCTGGAAAGGCTTCCAGGTACTACATTCCGACGCCTATACCAGCAACCGTCGACATCTCTAGCTATCTTCAGGCGCATGCTGCCTCACCTTGGTATTCTTTCTCATAGAGGCATGGAGTTATCGCTAATGAGAAACAGCAAAGACATTTGTTATGGCTTTGTTGTACATGAGCAAACCCTTGCCCCTTACGGATCTTGATCTTTGGGTTCTTCCAAGTAGCAAGAGGTCAGTTAATTTGTCCCATTTTCCTTAGAACGTACTAATTGTCTGTAGAGAAAAGGATCAGGCCCTCTCATTACTTTCTAGACTTCATATTGTCACGATCACAGCGCCGAGTAGAGAAGATCCGCAGGTCGTATCATTAACAAAGAACTTCTCATCCTCCCTTCAACTCGCCCTCACTGGTGGTGGTGATCATAACTCTTTCGGTGTACCTTCGAGTGGTTCGGTTGCACAAAATATCGATTTAGCTTTTCTGGACGATTACGCAAGGGCACAATGGGAGGGTATTTTACATTATGTGGTGAACAGCGTTGGGGATGGTATGCGACAGGAAGGCAGTGGGCCTACAGCAGCAGTTAAAGAATTACTTGCTGCAGGAAATCTTGTTACAAGAGGACGACATGCGGGTGGTGGCATAACACAGGCGGGGTTCTCATTTCTTTTGCAAGAAGTTAATGCTCAAGTTTGGACGTTGCTTTTACTTTGGATCGAGAATGCTGAGAAGGTATTGCTGTTCTTCCAGTCCAGACATAAGCTAATGGGACTAGATGTCTATGGATTCAGTTGATGTCCTCACGTTCCTCTTTATGCTGGGGTCCCTCGATTTGGGTCGTGCCTATAGCACAACTACCCTCACAGAAGCCCAAACCAAGATGCTGAGCCACCTCGTAGATTTTGGACTGGTCTACATTCCCCCTTCGATGCCTACTCAATTCTTCCCTACACGTTTAGCGACAACACTTACCTCGGATGCAAGTGCTCTTCGCAGCGTCTCTGCTGGCTTTGATGCCGCTCTTACTGCAGCTACAGGTTCAAAAGGGTTCATTATTATTGAAACCAATTATCGCCTCTACGCATATACTTCCTCCCCACTTCAGATCGCTGTTCTCTCCCTCTTTACTAAGCTCTCAACTCGTTATCCAAATATGGTTTCCGGGCGCATAACCCGCGATTCCATTCGACAGGCTATCTCTCATGGCATCACATCCGATCAAATTATCTCTTACCTTTCTACACACGCCCATCCACAATTGCTCAAAACATCTAACGCACAAGGAGGTGGGCCAGTGTTACCTCCTACTGTAGTTGATCAGATCAGATTATGGCAGATTGAGAACGAGAGGATGAAATCTACTCCTGGATTCCTATTCCGAGACTTCGAAAGCCAGAAAGAATACGAAGGATGTGCGACGTATGCAGATGAGATTGGAGTTTTGGTCTGGAAAAGTGATGCGAAGAGGATGTTTTTTGTGACGAGGCATGAGCAGTTAAGAGATTATATCAAGAGTCGGAAGTTGAAGTAGACTCTAGGGACAGGAATGAGCCTTCAATGGAGACCGCCCGATGCAATGCAAGCTTACACACAAATGGTGACCGTTCCAAGGCAATAAACATGCCGTAGGAATGGAATAAGTGGATAGGCCGAGTGACAGCTGTACTATAGAAGTAATGCAAAGATCATCAGGCACAGCATGGAATCGACATAGTGGTGCGGCGCGCCCGAATCCCTGGATCTATCCTTTCTAGGACCCAGATACTTATGATAGCATCTCCACACTGGCACATCAAATCCTTCCTTGGACATTTGAGCGACTAACCTTTTGACATGTGAGGCAAGGAACTGATCTGGCCGCTCCTTTTTTAGGCCGCGACTTATGAGAAATTTGATACCGAATTTACCCGGAATGAGCAAATGATACTACCCTACTCTGCATCGTTGGTCACTTTTTTGAGTCTGGCATTACGTCAGAGGCGCTATTCGTATCGTTGATGTTTGAATCGTCAAGCTTTGAATAGCAAGGATTGACAGATTTTTCATTGACAGAACAGTTATTTTCTACTCAAGTTTAAGTCCTATTCATACCTGGAAAACTCTGTTTATTAGTGTATTGAAAACCTTTTCTATCACCCAAAGCTTGTTAGGAATACCTCCATATCCCTTGTTGTAAATACCTATGCTAAAATCACGTGAAAGAGCATCGGCCACTTCCCTGTCTCATCCTCGTCATCTCTGGGCTCGACCATCCCAACCCTGATTGTTCAACACCAAGACCTCAGTTACTCGAGATCTTCATTTCTTCTCCCAACTTCCTCTCTTCGGAACAAAATCCATAACTTTATCTTCCTGCGGCAACCTCGTCTTTTCATCACCTAACTCAAGTCGTAAGGTTACAGGCGCAATAACCGATACGTGTAGCGGGGTGAAACAGACCTGACCGCTAACATCCCCCCAGCCACCTCATCCCGAAACTCCATCCACGAAACAAAATACTTCAGACTCTTCGGTGCCAGACGTGAGGAAAACGAAATAAATAACCATGTCGAGAGATCCTTATCGCTCTTCGGGCGACCTTGGCTTCAGCGGTCGAGGCGGTGGAGGGGGAGGCCAACGATGGGATAGCGAACGCTTTGCCATGGAAAGAGACCGCAGTCGCTTCCTCGAACGAGATAGGGTTGAAGAACGTGACTCCCGATTTACCAGTGATCCTCGAAGAGTGCGAGAACGATCTGTCGATGAAGTTTATGAACGCCGTGGCCCTCGAGGGTTTGAAGACGATCGTTACGAGAGGAAGGTATATTATGATGATGAACCCCGCTTTGAAAGAGAGCGACCTGCAGGCAGAGATAGAGGACATAGCATTACGATCGAAAAAGAGCGGGAAAGGGAATATTATAGTCCTTCTCCGCCAAGAGGAGCTCCTAGCCGACCTGCTTTCTTGAGACGTCAGAGTTCCTTAGATACATTTGATCGGAGACCACTGGCTAGGCACTCAGAAAGAGAAGATTATGGTCCTCCTGCTCGATATGAGAATATTAGACCTCCGCCTTTGGCACCCTTAACGCAACTTACGAAACCAAGACAGTTGGGACCGCCGAGGAGATATGTTGAGAGAGATTATGAAGATATCAAGATTGCAGAACCGGATCATTATGGTGATGACGATTTCAGAGCTTATCCTGAGAGAGTTAGAGAGAGGGAGATTATCAGGAGGAGGAGAAGCAAAAGTAGAGGTAGCAGGAGGGGAAGTGTCAGAAGCAGTGTGAGAAGTGATAGTGTGAGCTCTTCTGGTAGTAGTGGAGGGGAGTCCTTTAGGAACGAATTCCCAAAGAAGGGTAAGACGAGAATGCCTGCTAGACTGGTGAGTAAGAGGGCAGTCATCGATTTGGGGTATCCTTTCGAGATAGAAGTACGTCGACACTCTTCCCTTTTTAGACTCATCTAATGATTACAGGGCGAAACTATTATTATCCAAAAGGCCCTTGGACGAGAAAACATTGATGAGGTTATCAAACTTAGTGAAGACTACAAAGCCGATGAGAGTGAGTTTTTCTTCCTTGATATCGCTACACCACCCCCGTATTATTTACAACATATTTCTAATCACTCAACTTTAGGAATCGAAATGTCAGGTGGTCGCTCTGATGCAGGCAACATAATTGAAGAGCGCCGCACCGAAGTCTTCACCGTCCCAGCACCAGCTCCCCCTCCACCGCCACCAGCACCCATTCTTATGGCCCCACCTCCGCCACCGCCCGCTCCTCTAGCCCCTCCACCACCTCCGCAGACGACCGAAGTAATAACTGATACCCGCATTGTCGAACACCGCTCCCCGTCCCCAACAAGATTCCACCACCACCATAACAATCCGATAATACTAGAAGCTCGGCCCAGGGATGAAAGCACTTTCATAGAACGGCGCGAAGTCGAGCGCTCCGACCCCATTGCACTTGGGCCCCTAGCACTTGCACCTCGAGCACGCTCTCGCTCTAGAGATGCACGTTCCATCCGTGCCGAAATCAAAGCCCTCGAAGCAGAAAAAGAAGCTCTGCAGGCCGAGAAACGAGCAGAGAAAGAGTTACGCCGTGCCGATCGGTATAGAAAGGAGGGACGTCACAGCGAGGGTAATCTAGTATTGTATGAGGAGGATAAGATTCGAGTTGATGGCAGAGAGGAAATGACGATTGTGCGACGCGAGAAGATTTCCGAGCCCGAAGGGGGTGTCAGGATTGAGAAGGATAAGAAAGGTAGGATGAGCATTAGTGTTCCGAAATATGTTTACTCTTAAGTAAGGGATATTTGTTGTTTTTTTGGTGGGTTATTTTACCACTTTATTTTTGCTTTACGTCTTAGTTTCTGAGGTTAAGACACAGGGGTGCTAATAAGTTTGATTTCACAGTCCCGCCTCCGAAATTGGTCAGAGCTATGTTGGCAACCTTAACGTAAAGCAAAGCATCGGCTCGGCATTGGCTTACCGCTTGTGGTTTCGATCGATGGGTATTTGGAGTACGAGGAAGAATGGGAGTGGGAGATGGTTTACCTTGCATGACATGCATTCTCTTCTTTGATCTGGGATATATCTTGGAATGAGGTGGATAGGAGGTCTCTCACAGCTCCTCCTCTCTCCCCCTCTTTTCTATCTATTCTTTATATCTATCTGCACATACGTGTGTGTTCTAAGGAGGGGTTTATGAGATTAGGAAATGAAGATTGGGGAGAATGGATAGGATGTAGGATGGATATAAGCGGGTGGAATTTCAATTTGTTCGATATCATTTCCTTTTCCTGTTCATTTGTTATTATCTGGATACAAGCATTAAATAACGAGCTCCACGAATCTCCCCTTCCCACCCTCCCCCTATTTACTTCGCGCAACATTCCCTGCCCCCTTCCCCCATATTAAGCACAAGCACACTCTGCCCATCCCTCCGATCCACCTCCCTCCCAGCCAGGACCCCACTCGGCGTACTGCAATAACTAGGCGGCACATCGAGCGCGGGATTCTTCGTGAAGAAATTCCTCGGCCGCAGCAACAAGGTCATCGGCTCGGCCGGCATGATGGGGAAATCCTCCGGGGCGGGGAAATGCGTTATGCCGAATGTATGCCACAGCACAATATCGGTGTTTTCAATCGACGCCTCGCCGTCTGCGATCCATTCCGGAATCCCTTTGGAGGGCGAGCCCGACGTTTGCGGGACGTGGCGCCCGGCCGCGTGGTGCTGTGCGTCGTCGTCTAAGGAAGGGGATTGTTAGTGAGAAGGAGGGAAGAAAAGGGAGATGGAGACGAACAAGTAGTGACATGCACAGCGTGTCTCGCAAAGCCGGCTCTGTTCCAAACCAGAGAGCCCTCCTTCGGCAACAATCTCGGCACCTCTCTACTCACCAGCTTATAACTGACCGGCTTGCCGCTATATTCATTAATGACATTCTCATTTGCCATCTCCCAGGTCCTGCTCGTGTTGCCATCGTAATCACTAATGGCCTCCTTCACTTTCCTGTACTTCGTTTTCTGGGCGTAGAAGGCATTCCCGTAGGGGTTCTCGGCGCTGCCGCCGGCGCCGCGCCGGCCGTCGCGTCGACTTGGAATACCGTGTTGTTGGGTCCGTCGATATTGGGGTCGATGCGGAGACAGAATAGATGTTGGTGGTTGTGGGCGTTCACGCCAGGATATACTTGTGTGCCCCAACCGTGGGTGTCCTCGCCGGGGTTCATGGCATAAGTATTCAGGATACCGGTGAGTTTGATCTCGAGCTGCACCGTCCCATCCTGGTGGAAAATCCAATACACACAGTATTCATAATTAGCAGCGGTGAAGATATGCGAGATGATGAGTTTCCGGCCGCGGGTCACGATACAGGAGTCATCGCGGAAGTCAGTATGTTTGAAGAGAATGCCAGCATCTTCTTCGTGGATGCAGATTGCGTTTTTGATCGTGTTGGATGCACCGGCTCGGTTTACGAAGGATGCGTCCATGTAGTGGATTGCACCCTTACAATCACAACCCAGGGAGAGTGAGTTCGTCATGTATCCGCCCCCGTACTCGCCCAAATCAAAAGCGTGCTTCCGCTGATGGGGATGCTCCGGATTCCCATATGGGACCACCATTTCGGAGAGGGAAAGCCGGTAGAAGAGAGGTCGGACATTGCCCTTATCATTGTAAGTGATGTTGTTAAGAACAATGCCTTCTTTGTAATTGAATCCAACGTGAACTTGCCAGTTCTGCCAGTCGATGACGCGCCCCTCGACTTTGAAAGACACGCCGTCCGGTTGCGTGATATTGATGGGTTTTATATCTGTGCGGTAGCCGCCTTCTTTCTCGATGCTGTTCACGTCGTAGTTGTTGGGTGGGGATTTGCTGACTGGGCGTCGAATTTCTGGGATGTCGATGTGGATGATCTCTTGCTTGGAGGCGTCAAAGATGGGGCAGAAATCTAATGGGAACGAGTACTGGCTATCGTCGATGTGAGGTCGATAATACATTAGTGCTTGCTGCAATCGAACTTCGCTCCCGAATCGGTGGTCGTAGCCAATGGTCCAGGCTATTATGGTTAGCAAGATGTAATGTCCAAAGAAAGGGGAGACTTACGATCACAAAAGACTTTGTGCATATCCTCTTTTGCTATCCCACTGAGAACACATTGCTCAATAACCTTAGGATCTTTCCTGACCACATGCTCCACAATCTGCAAATCCTCCATAGTAATCTACTTTCCGTCAGCGACCCCCCCTTTCTGGCCCTGGAAATCAAGAACTCACCAGGGGCTGTACGCCTTCCAAAGCATCCCATCTCACCACCTGGTGCTCCTTCAAATCAACCAATCCCTCGTATACTTTCCCCCCGGGTGCGATAGCCACCACATCAGCTACTCTCGCCGGCCGAGCAATCTTCTCCGGATCGGAAAGCCATTTCAGCATCTCCTGCTTGCGAGGCTCCCATAATGTGACGGCATTGTAGTGTAGTTGACCGTGCGCTTGACGGATGACATGTACTGCGCTCTCGATTTCGGCACTGGAGAGAGGATCAAAGGGGTGCGGCGGAGGTGTGGTGCCCGTTACGTGGTGGGCAACGGACTTCAGTCTGTTGAGAGCCATTGTGTTCTTCCTATAATCTGCCCTGTGAAATTGAACCCAGTATCACGATTGCTCCTCAGATCACTTGAGAAAGGGTTCCACAAACAACCCAAAACCAAGTGGGCAGGCCAAATAACATATATCCATCAACGAATCGCCGAGAGGCGGGACTTAGGGTATCAATCGGGTTTCCCAAACCTCAGGATGCCAGACCCCTCAACGCCCTGGCCTTGGAACGATGATACTGGTCTTCACAACGCCTAGCCCTTCCTCAAGCCCCTCTCCCAACCCAGAGCTGTCGCGCCAGAAAGGACATCGCAGCTCCCGTGTTGGTTCGATAAGGAGCCGATAAGAAGTTGGGCGATGGAAGTCGGATATCTTGCCTGCAAGCGGTTTAACCCGAGCGGGCGGCGGGGTGAAAGCGGGGTCCTTTGCCGACTTGGAGCCCCTGATATCAGGGACGTTGCCGTTTGTAGTAGGAATTCCCTGGCCGTTGGGCGAGGAACCACCAGGCCTTTATTATAGAGCTCTATTTTGTATGACATGTTCATGCAAGCTCTAGGAGCCGGAATGATATAGATGGGAACTCTCGAGGCTAGATAAGGATTTCTGGGTTTCTTTAATCGAAAAACAACCCATAGACATTTTACTACATAACATATATATATATATATATTGAACAATTTGGATGTGCACTTTCTGCGGTCAACAGCGAGATCGACGGGGAAATCTTTCTTTGGGTATTCTTGGGTTGTGTGAGTTTGGTGTGTTTGAGCAAATGGGCCACATACTCGCTTACCTGTCCCACCTGGAAGGACTTCTTCCTTGGCGGTACACCAGGTATGGTAGTAAGGAGAGATGTTTAGGTAGAAAATCCAGCGTTTGAAAGGAGAGTAAGAGATCAAGCACCAGAAGTCAGTCGCATTGGTGTACATTTGGTATCCAGATCACTCAATATGTCTCGCGCCAGGATATACTGTGGCTTCAGATCAAATGTAAGATTGGGCACCGATGATATGTACAACCATCATGTCCAGCTATCCATCTCCGCAATTACTAGCAGACGTTCGGCCCACTCTCCAATTGCTGGGCCACCACCTGTGCCATAACATCATGCATGGGGTACGTTGGATGTAAGGTGTTCAGCCAAAAGTACTCATTGACTGGATAAAGACAGTCTGTTTGATCGAAATAGTCGTCTGTCGGGGTACCACTATGTTTCATTAACTACAGGGCCAAATCTTCTCGGAATACAAACTCACTTCTCATATGCCACACAGTAACCTGTCGTATTTTTATACAGTGAGGTCGCTGGAAAACTTGCTGGATTATCAAGCACCTGGCTGAAAGGAGTATTGATGTCAACCGTGAATACATTGACATCCGAGTAATTTGTCTTCAAACTCTGGCCTAGTGTGATCACCGCATCGTTCCATGCTTGGATATCAGCCTTCAGCTGTGCTTCGGCTGATGCTCCGTATACCGTTGTCTGAGGCGCGCGATCTGTAGGTGGAACATTGAGGAACGCAAAGTTTCGTCCTCCAGCATTATAGAGCCCATCCACAAGGCCAGCATAAACATCAAATATAGCGGCATTGAGAGTCGTAGTTGCGGGGACGCCGTCGTAGTAAGAATTGCCGACGTCGTTGATGCCGTCAAAAATGGCAAAAAGTGTATCGTTAGAAGACCATGGAGCGTATGAAGTGTTTGAAGCGTAAGTTGGCAGGAATTCGTTCTCTACTTGCTGCGCAACCGATGATACTGTTGGCTCATATGGAGCTACAAGACTAGAGTCAATTGTTGCTCCACCGTATGCAATGTCGTAGGTAAGCAAGATGCTAGCATTGTATTTCGTAGTGAGATAATCGACCCAATTTGGACCATTAGATGCAGTATATCCAGGGTACGTCGGGTTTCCCAAGGGATTTGTGGGCGTTGGCTGTTCGAGGCTCACATTGAAGCCTGTAGTAGTATATGAATCACCAAATATGAAAGCTTGTTTGATACCAGCCCAGCCAGGCCAATTGGAGGTAGATTCGCAGGCTCGTTTTGCCTCGACGGATGACGGTGCGGCATGTATAGAATATGAAAGACTAAGTCCTAAACAGAGCACATGTAATATAGAGGGCATCTTGATAACTGTGGATTGAGACTCTCAAGGTGACTTGTTCAACTTCACCGTAGAAAAGAGGGAAAATTCGAAGGCTTAAAACTATGCTAAAGGTAATCCAACGTAAAGAAATATTGATGGGGAAATTTATTACCTATACAAACTTGCAATCTAAGTTTTGGTGTCTGTACATACCGGGAGCAGCAAAAATAGATTAAAATAGCATAATTTAAACTCAGGCATAGTGCCAAAAATGAGGAGAACACGATGCGGAGAAGTCTGCGTGCGGAGGGTAGCGCTCCGTTGCTAAACTGTAATTTCAACTGGGTGACTGGGGAAAATATCATATTTATCCACCACGATGTCGACGTGCCTCCCTACAATTTTAGACACTTGTCCCTGCAATGGATTGGTCTTTTGTCGCATTCTCTCTGGCTCATCAGAGATAAAGCGCAAAGGATCGCCCAGTGGCGAGAGCAATTACCGTAGTTAAATCAATGGCACTAATGCCGGGAGATTGACATTCATCTGAAGATGCAATGCAGAGATATTCCATAGCGGGGACGGAAATTTATTTTTGCTCTTCGGATGAAAGATCACACGTGTATAAGTATCAGAAAATGAAAAGTTTCAATGTTCTTCAGCACTCGACCAGATTGAATTCGCCAAGGGTATTGTTGGTGATATTGCGAGGTTTGTGGAAAGAGGGATGTTTAATTAGAAAGAGAAGGTGAGAATTTGTCCTTGTCATACAATCTCATCACGTGAAGTCCACGTGTATCCAGCGAGCCGTCTCTTCAATTCAACTACCTGGGCACTCCCTGAACAAGGAGTATAAGTATATCTAGGTAAGTTACAATGTCACCAGCATGGGTTTCAACTGTTGCAACAAGCGCGTGCGGCTATCGATATCGTTAATTGAGACTGGATTCTACGACACTACTACTGTCTAAGACTCGTCCCTTGGTTCTCAAACTTAAGTAAACCACCCCCTGAGCTTTCCTCCCCACCCCCCTTCTTTGACTTCCTCACTCTCATTCGCAATCACCCCTTCTAATCCTGTCTGTAAATCCACCTCCAGACTCGGGATCGCCCATTTATCACCCCAATGCCACACCCGATGGACGCCATAAATGCCCAAGAAAATCGGGATCCCTATGTATGCAGTCAAGAAACTGCTGGCCGAGAAACGGCCGGGGAAAAAGACATCGAAGCCATTTATCAGGGTGAGGATGGTGAAAGCGCCCATGGCGATCCAGGCGCCAAACGGTTGGAGCTTGGAGGTATATGGGAGAGAGGTAGCGGGCAGGGATTGGGAGATGATCGCCTTTCGGAAACGGAGGTACACGATGCAGCAGCAGATCCAAGATATGAAGCCGGATGTGTTAGTTAGATTGACGAACCACTATTTGGGTAAGTTTGCTTCTCTTGAGGTTTGGAAGATGGGGATTGTAATAAGAAGGGAAGGGAACGTACGCCGAACACTATTGAGCCGCTATTTGCACAGTTCAGATATGCTAGTAGCGAGAAAAGAGAAGATGTAGCAACTGCTACATAGGGAACCCCTTTCTTACTACATCTCGCAAAAATCTTTGGTGCATTCCCCGCTACGGCCAAGGAATACAGAGATCGGGAAGACATATAGAGGAAACTATTCCCCGAAGACCAAGCAGAGGTGATGATAAGAGCATTAACCACCGATCCTAGCCCCTTAATCCCGGCATCTGTAATACCGACCACAAAAGCAGAAGCCGCAGCTCCAACACCGCCATCCGTAAGTCTCGCATCGTTGAAAGGACAAATGATACCGATAGCGAGCACAGATCCGATATAGAAGAATACGAGGCGGTAAAAATAGCGTTTTGCGGCTTTGGGAAGGTTGCGGCGTGGAGATTTCATCTCGCCGCCCGTGACGACAAGGAGTTCGGGAGCAAATGTGAAGGGGAAGGCGGAGAGGACAATTACTTCAAGGAAGGCTATGAAACGGCCTGTTGCGCCATCTTTGAGCCAAATGGTCGTGGCTCCGGGGTCTTTCCAGTTATGAAATCCTAGGATGCCGTGTTGTTGTGCTGAGAACGTTAGGGGTAGGCGATAGTAGGAGTAGTGGAAATAGACTTACGACCGCCGCCCCAGAAGAGGATAAATGAGAGGATCAAAAGACCAAGCATCATGAACTATTAATGGAGTTGGTTTTGATTATTGCAAATGAGACAGCGTTCAGAAAGAAGTAACAGAGCCTAAAATGCCCCAAATTTCAAACCATTGCCCCAGAGTCTGAATATAAATTGCACTTACCACTTTCAAACTGGCAAACCAAAACTCAGTTTCTCCATAAAAATGTACAGGCAAAGTATTCAACCCCACAATAACAATAATGAAGATTGTAATCCAGACCGCAATATTGATCGGTGAGTTCCAATAGTCAATGACCAAACCAGCAGCTGTAATCTCGTATGGTACCAATATTCCCAAAGAATAGAAGTATAGCCAACCCATAGCGAATCCAAGACTGTTCGAGACATTTCGATGTCCGTAATAGGACATTGTACCACCGCTCACGGGCAGATACGCAGCGACTTCCGTGATGGCAGTTACGACGAATAGGACAAGGATACTTAATATGCAGTATCCGATGAGGATGAAGAGCGGACCACCTCTGCTGAGAGTAGCACCGCTTCCAACGAAGAGACCAGTTCCTGTGATGTTGTTAGAACACGACCTTGTTCCGATCGCCAATTCCTGATTCGATTCGGAACAAATGATCTTTTTGAGGAAACTTACCAATTGTCCCACCCAAGGCAATCATCTGCGCATGTCTAGCCTTCAAACCACGCTTTGTCGTCTCCACCGTCCCAATCCCCAAATTCCCATTGCCAATCTCCCTATCTAAGACTCCGAGCCCTACATCTTTCTCATTGACGTAACCGGGGAGGGATTTATCCTCATTCATCTTCACGATGTGCTGTCAATTCCACTCCACCAACGAATAAATGTATTGCAGCACTTCTGCGCAAGCAAGAAATTGAAGAAGAGAGAGGAGGAAGAAATGAGAGATCTACTGTCCTCCTGTACTTCCTGGTACAAGGCCTGTATTACGATAACGATGTCTTGGCAGCGCCCATTCCAAGCTCCAACTCAGCTCTCAGTGTATCTACACCTCTCATTCCGCCAAGAGAGCCAAGTAGAGAAGCTGCAGGTAGAAACCCTAGCACCTGATTTATTGGCTATAGATTAGGAAGGTCTCCGAGTAGCCACACAACCTTGCTCGAATCCCATTGTGGGGGTACAGACCGCGGCGGGAAGTTTTCTGCATATTCTGGAAGCCCAGTGGATATTTAAGGCGGTGAAATCTTATGTTGCAGATGAGGAGTCTATATCTGATATAGTATTGTAGGGATGATAAGGCAAGATACTCGTACCGCTATCCTCATCCTTGTAAGGCAGAACACAGCCTTACAAAAGGTACCCATATATTGAGCGATAGCTCAGTTAGGAAAGTAAATTTGGGATGAAGCACCTGCAGGTTCCCTTATGTGTGTATCACGTGATGCAACTGACGCCCAAGATGAGACTACGGAATCTTGCCACTTATTTTCCCTTAGACTGATATGAAAACTTATTTGCTTTCTTTCTTCAATTAAAAATGTAAGTGGAATAATAAGAATACATGCGTACCTAGTTTACTTCCCCTTTTTACAAGCGAGGCCGAACTCGATCAACTTGTGGGACCATGTTCACAAAGAAGGATAGCGAATGTATCGCATTGTATTCGTTCTATGATACCCCAAGGAATGATTGTAATCGCCATTCAGCACCAATAAAAGACAGCATTCCTCTTCTTATTCCCATCTGATATAGCTTATCCAACCATTTCCATCCCTTTCCAGGAAGCCGTGAGACTCAGATCTACTCTCCCATGTTAATCCGAAACAATGCCAATACCAAGCATACAAAGCTGCTATGACCAAACGCCTATTGAAACAAACACGCTAATCAGACATCAACGCCTGAACTCTTTGCCGTATCATCGCCCTTCATCCCCTTCATCCCCGTCATTACAGAATCTGCAACAGTGGTTTCCTCAGACTTCGCGCCCCAACTCCAAGGCAACCATCCTCCACTTGTACTTCTCTTCGCGGCCCTCTTTTCGTTCTCTGCCTCCTCCGTTCCACTCTCTGCATCAATCTTCTCAAAATCTACCTCGCTCTTCCATGTGCTCAATCCGCTCATTGCACTCTTTGGTCGCTCAGCCTCCTCTTCACTACTTGAACTTCCGTCAAGGAACATATTCGCCAGGCTTCTTGAGGAAGCAGGAGATTTCGGGACCCCGCCATGTTGTAATGTGCTAGCTTCTTTGTCCAGTGCAGAAAGGAGGATAGCGAGACGTTCGCGTTGTGCAGATATAAAGGTCATGCGTTCTTCACCATGAACAGATGGAGGGATAAGTGTCCCAGAATTGGACAGATCTCGAGCTTGGGTAGAGGGAGATACGGTAGCATTTGTCGATGTAGCAGCACTGACTGCTGAAGCTAGAAGGGCATAGAAATCGGTTGCAGTGCTGCTCGCTCCACTGATTGGGTTTGTAGGGAAAGCTGGCCTGGCAGATGGAAGGTTGAATCGTGCGATGAGACTTTGGGTATAACTCAGATTCGAAGGAGGGGATGGAGGGGTAGGTTCTTTCGGAGGTAGTCCGAGCACACGTTCTTTGGCAAACTCGATAACTCGTTTGAGATATGTGATTCCGGCAGCTTTAGCACGGTCGTGGGCTGAAGATATAAAATCATCGATGGCTATTTCGTTTTCGTGAAGGAAGGGATGCACGTGGGTTTGATAAAGGACTTTAGCGCCCTGCGTTTGCGGGAGTATGAGATAAAGAAGAAAACCGAGACGAATCCACGCATAAAATGGGATCCTGCATGGGATATAAACATTAGTGATGTTTTGCAGATCTGTACATGGATTGCTGCGTACCAAACGAGTATGAATCCAGCCCATGATTCAAACAGCAATGCACACGCGAGCACAACCCAATACATAAGCCATGGCGTTAGAAGTGCCGGATCGGAAGTTTTCAACGCCTTATAGGATGCGAAGACAGGAAAGAGGAATGTGGGAATGGAGCTTCATGATTGTTAGTGCCCAACGCCAACCTGTACAGAGCTCCGGAGGTCCAACGGCGGGGTAGCTTACGATAGCAGTCTTGCGAAAGTGTCGAGCATGATGGCAGTCCCAATCCGGCTCGAAATCTGGTATGCGAAGTATTGGAAAGGGAGTCTATGGATCGGGCTGCGGTCTTTAGGAAGTCAATGTTGAGGGGAAGAGTCGAGGAGGGGACGTTTGCTCGGAGTTCGATCAGATCTCACGAGGTTCCTTATCCATGGGTTGGACCCGAAGGAGTTTAGCGTCTTCGTCGAAGTCACCTGTCAAATGCTGACCCGAGATGCGATTTATTAAGCCGCATTTTCACAACATTCATCGACATTACAATAAAGCTATAAAGACACATATACCCCCTCCCCTCCCCCTGATCGTGTCGATTTGAGGGATCTGTTTTAGGACTCCGCTGGGTTTCCCTTTCGCCGTACATGGGTACCTGATGCGCCGCATAATGGGCCTAACAATTAGCGCGACCGCCCGAGATGCGGCCACGTACATGGCCGGCCTTAAGGTACGTATAAGGTATTAGAAACGATGGCCTGGCGCGTGTTGTTCTTGATTGTTGTGTTGGTGGGAGGATACCTACCAAAGAATTTTCACGAGATTCACGTGATTCACTGTGATCCACAACTCTGTTTGAAATACAGCGAAAAACAAAATATATTGATAGAATGTATGTATGAGTATTAGAGCTCGTGAGATCAACACTCCTACGGAGCCAACGAAAAGCAAATGCTGAGCTTGAAAACTGTCTAAAGATAATCTATGCACGAAGAGCTTTTACACGGCGACTACCACCTGTGCACATTCCTGAAACACTGAAAGCTGATTGGCATCCTGTACCGCAATATTCTGATGTACTGCCACAATAGTTGAACGAGGAGCAGCATCCATCACTGCCTGAGCATAGAGCCCCTCCATTGAGACTACCGCATGCACCCAGAAGAGACCCCGAACCAGTCCCCGTTCCGCCTGGGGTAGTTGCAGTGCTTGTCGTTGTAGAGCCAGTGCTTGGCGAAACTACGCCTCCGCCAGTGGCTCCGCCGTTGGGGGTACCCGATGGGATTGGGAAAGAGGCATTATTACTACATGTACCTTGGTATGAAGCAGAGTTCGCGGTCACTTGCGCTGGGGTAGTATCTGGTCCTGGGTTAGGATAGACCACGGAGGTACCGGGTACATTGATACATCCGGTGTTGAGATCAGCGACAAAAAGGGATGGACGGTCTGCAAACGCAACAGCCGGTGTGGATCCTGATCCAGCAGTGATTTTTACTGATGCACAGTTGGAGTAGACTTCCATATTGGTGATTTTAGCAATCCATGTCCAGGCAAAGAGAGTTCCATCATTGCCTGTCGCAGGGGCGTCGGCAGGAACCGTAAATGTGAATGGAGGAATGACGCCATATAATTCGGGGGGGTTCGCGACAGATACTATGGGACAATTGTCGATATAGGAATGGATAACAGTGAAGGTCTTGCCCTTGTCATATGAGAGGGAGATTTGACAACTTCCTCCATTGTGAGGAGCAGCTCCAGCGCCACCACTGGTAGCAGCAGCAGCAGATCCCAAGGTGAATGATTGCTGTGATCCCGCCGCCCAAGTTGCTACAGCAGCTCCCTTTGTCGGATCGTCGAGATAAGTCTCGAATCCTTTACAAGGAAACGACCAGGCAGACGGACCACCAAATGCAGCGCTGATTATAGGGTCATTCATGTTAGTCACACTAGGATCATGGATCCCAAGTGCTATTGGATCCAAAAGAGTGACATGTGCACTAACAGCGGCGCCGAGGATAAGCAATGAAATAAAATCTTTGATAGCAAACATGTTTCGATTATATGCTGAGGTGGATTAAAGAAAGACTATGATGGCAGAGTTAAGAAATATTCAAAGGAGTGACTTTAATGGTGTGCCTGCACGAATGAAGATATAGAGAAGGAAGCTCTAAGGATAGGTGAGCAACTTGTTGATGATCAGAGGGGATGGCGAGCGGAGGCCATGGGGGGTTATATAGATCAGAAGGACAAAACGTATGTTACATACTAAGAGTCAACGGGGAGTGGCTCACAAATATGCGCCTGATACTGGATAAAGAAAGGACCTTGGGAACGACCTCGGGCTCCATCCAAATCAGACATCCAGGTTCGCAAAGCCGAGTCCCAAAAAGCCCAACGTCGATACCAATTCCACATGACTCCAGGGTCTGGGGACCATGCAAAGAGCAAACCTGGGGGTCCCACTGTCCTGTCCACAAACCCTCTGGTGTGGGAGGGAACAGCGAATGGGATCACCGGTGGAGGTAGTGGCGATGGACGGCCGGGTGTAGGGCTGGACTACAGAGTAGGCAGAATTAGCACTCCGCACTGATTGTCCTGTTCAGAGGGTGATGCCTTTTGGGGCCGGCCATTGAGTGCTTATGAGGGGGAGACGGTTGGTGACTAGCCATTCCTTGAGAGAAGCTGCTGTGGCCCTTTGCGGTCACCCCTCCGCTAGTACAGGACAGGTTATATCTATCCTTGATATACGACAGCTGCCACCAGTCACTCTACGGTCTGTGACCCGCACCTTCGGGGTCTTGGCGGTACACCTGGTACATGAAACTCCAAAAATATAGAGACGTGGGCCCCAAGCCCAAGGCCAAGGCTATGCCTCCTGCGACTGATGCTAAGCTGACGCTGGCTGACGCTGGCTGACGCGGACAACTGATGCTGGTAATGATAAATACTCAAAGGAAGCCTGATCAAGCGTAGAACTACAGTGCGCTCGAGATTTCCATCCAGACGCAACAGCGGAAACTATTCGTGATGGCCAGATTGCCAGGCCCACGGCACGACGAGGCGTTGTAATAGTATGGTTTGGATTTCTGACAGCAACCGTACTGTATGTGTTGTTGGGACGAGCCGGCTCGCAGCCGAGGTTGCTGGCACATCGTACCACCAACATCGTGTCACAAATTCAAATACAAGCCCGGAGATGACCATTTGTAGTCGCCCACTCTGCCTGCTGGTATCTCTGATATATGTTTAAGTATAACCAAAGCTCTAACCTAGAAGACAAACGAAATGTGTATCGTCCTTGCAACGACTGCGCACCCCTCTTATGCGCTCATAATCCTAGATAATCGCGACGAGTTTATAACCCGACCAACGTCTCGACCTGATTGGTGGCTAACGCCGAACCAAGAAATCCTCTCTGCTCGAGATCTCCAGCGTGAAGAACACGGCACTTGGCTTGGAATCACAAGAACAGGCAATTTTGCTGTGTTGACGAATTATCGCGAGGAAGATAGCCATGACGCGGCACATCCCATACAAGGTTCGAGGAGTCGAGGCGGAATGGTCACAGCCTGGCTCACAAATCCAGAAGACGAAAGCACGGAGCATTTCGTACATCGGCTGTTGAAGGGCGAAGGAGTCAAGGGTGTTGGTGGGTTCTCGCTGGTGTGCGGAAAACTACGAAAACAGAGAGACTCGGACCGAGCACTGGAACCGTTAGCTATTATATCAAACAGAAGCGGGAACTTAGACGACGTGCAGTGGATTGGTGGGAGGAGGGGGGAGGTATATGGTCTGAGTAATACCTGCTATGCTGATCCCCTAGAGTGGCCCAAAGTAAAAATGGGCAAGGAAAAACTTCTGGAGGCTGTGGAGGGCGCTGTTGAGGCCGGTTGGGGAGAAGAGGAATTGGTGGATAAGCTATATGCTGTGCTTGATTCAGACACCTTGCCAGAACAAAATGGCCAAGGTTTCGAAGAATTTTTATATCAACTGAGGAAATCCATTTTCATTCCTGCAATTGGTCGAGCGGAAGACACCAAAGCGGACCAGATTGCCGCTGCTAGACCTACAGCTGATGGTACTGGAAGTATGGCTAAGGTCGCCGCCGTCGAATTGGAACAAGAGGCCCCGGATGTGGAGAGTAACAATGATATGACAGGCGTATATGGAACGCAACGGCAGACTATCATCCTTGTGGATTGGGATGGACATGTAACATTTAGAGAACGATCATTATGGGATTCAAAGGGGAAGCCGATAACCAGAGGAGAAGCAGATGTGAAATTTGAGTTCAAAATCCAGGGTTGGGACGGAGAAAGTAAGAGGAACAATATAATGAAGTCGCTTTTAATGTTGTAATGCTAATTGTGAAAGAAAGTAGATAGACTTCATGGCGTTCCGAGATTGGGGGAAACGAACGACATTATGCAGAGAGGTACGAATCGTGGAATTTCGCCATCATAGAGGTCTAAATTTCGATCTCGACTCGGCTGAAGACATCTATATGTATGAACCAACAGCGATTGTCTCGCCGCGGAGAAAAATATATTTAGAAATATTATACGATCCCTTAAGGAACTCCCAGAGTCGCGTGCTTTCATTGCTTGTCCTCGATAGTTCAAAGTCTCAACTTATATCAGACATTGGAAAGTCCTCATCCTCGAAATGCTCATAACGCCATCACTCATCTTGTTCTTCGCCCGTCCTCTCCGCTTCATAATAGCCCATGTAGCTGTGACCCCCGATCTATAAGTTTATCACAATCTATTATTTTTTATCTCCTTAGGTATTCTGGATATTTCGGACATCCATCACTTTGATAATTTTTATTTCATTCTTCAATACAGTGTATTTTGCACCTTCACGTTTATATGAAAAGGGGTGTGTCACATGACTGCGCTAAGGCTTAGAGCCGATGGAAAGAGGTCCCCAGTGATCACTACAACTCATTCGGAGAATGAAACCAGATGAATGCCACGTCAATTTATTCCTCGCAACTCGAGCGTCCATAGGATTGCCTGTAAGCACATACATGAATTTAGTTCCTTGGGTTATACCTGATCAGTAATTCTACAGGCATTGCACTCTATCGCGCACTGCTCGAACAATGTGCTCGAATCCCCATTCCAGCCAAACTCGAACGAGGGCCAGTCAACCCTCTTAAATATCTAATCCGGAAGCAATTTCGGCGAAATATATATGATACAAGCCCACGATTCATCATGGCAGCTCTGCAGAATGGCTACACTGTCTGTATCCCCTTCCCTGACATAACTTATAGGTGAGGCTCTACTAACATACATAGACAGAAAAGTTGCTTCGAAGCGCAGGAGATGGAGATGAAATGGCGAAGTCCCAAATCATCTCCATCTTGACCACCCTACAAGCTCAATCCGATGCATCTGCCAGAATCCCAAAACCTCCAAGTCCACCACCACGACGTTACCCAGAGCCATGGCCTGGCGCTCCCAAATTGCTGGAAACACGACCTCGACCATTGGAAAAACTGGCTGGGAGAAGAAGAGTACCATCCCTCGCCTCGTTGTCTGGTTCTCACTCTACCTTTTTGAGGTTAGGAAAACCACATAACCCATATCTCAGCAGAGTGTTGAGGGACTACCAAGAACAGCAGCAGAAGCGATTTAACGCATCAGACTCGATTCTATTCGATGTCGAATTGGCGCGTAATGAGGAGAAATGGGAATACATTACGAGTAGGGAGTTGCGTTATGAAGGGAAGTCACTGAAGGAGTGGGAGGCTAAACAACCAGGACTGGATTGGGGAAAGAACAATTGGACCAAAGATTTACTGGATGTGAAGAGTGATATCATGGATCGAGTCTATAGCCAGCAGAAAAAGCAGAAACAGAGGGCTATGCAAATGATCGATCTCGTGCAAAAGGAAAAAGAATTAATGTTGAAGGAGAGAGCTACTCGGAAGCATGAAAAGAATCTGGCCAGAAAGCAACGAAAACTGGATGAGTCTCGTCAGACTAGTTAGTAATGTATAAAAGATGTAGATAATTATTGACAATCATGGATAGTTGTTTCATTACTCTTTAAAGTTGTTATAGAAACCAGTTTCGCCACGCTGATGCACCTATTCCACGTTCCCCAGGATCCGTGCACAATCATTTTTTTAGACGTAACTAGTCAGAAACCAGAGGTATTTCCATTATCTACACGTAAGGAGTAAAGAGCTCAGTTCACTAGATATTAGCCACATATCTCAGCTAGGCGTAAGTAGCACCCTCGGGAGGTTGAGGCATCTTCTTGTTGGATGGATGGGCCATATATCTGTAAAATTATGAGCCATTATCTTGTGTCTAAGACATGAGACCGACTTACTTTCTAAGCTCAATCAAAATCGTCTCCATCGTGTTATTTCGAC
This sequence comes from Chlorociboria aeruginascens, assembly GCA_002276475.2. Lineage (NCBI taxonomy): Eukaryota > Fungi > Ascomycota > Leotiomycetes > Helotiales > Chlorociboriaceae > Chlorociboria > Chlorociboria aeruginascens. Next base: position 144,899 of record NCSK02000013.1, on the reverse strand, counting down.
TCCAATTGAGGAGACATTCGAGTTTGTTTGGATCGACCTGAAGAATCCTCAGCTTTCAAGTTCCACTGAAACCTTCTATATAATAATCTCATGTACTGACCACCCCATTCTTGTCGTCAACACAGGGAAGGTTCACTCTGTTGATAAACTGTATCGTGGGTGGCTTGTCGGGATAATCATCACCGCAGTGCATCTTGAGCGAGTAAATTCGATTCTCGTGAACGCTCTGAGTAAAGGTGGTAGTTAGCTTCTGAGCTTGCAGTCTTGGATAATCGTGGACATACGTGTGGAGGACCGAGGATTGTACCATTCCAGTTGGACATAAATAGATCGTCGCTATCAGCAAGACCGTACGAACACGCCTCTATAATATCCTATATCAGCAACTGTATCCCTACAAATGGTCGGGAAGTGCATCCTACCAGCACCCAGACCTTTCTCTCCCTTCTCCAGCTCCTCCAAAAGTCGGAAATTTCTAGGGACCTTAGCAGCCATCTTGGTTGACTGATTCGAGACGCAGCAAGAGACTCGGGGAACGGTACGTCAGAAGATGATAGAAACAAACGTGGCAGCCGCTTGCTCTTCTGTAAGTATTTGAAGCGAGGTTGGAAAGCGCGAATGGCGGGGCTGCAACTCGGTTTGAAAGGACCGGGGAGGGCGGTGAAAGTCGGATGAACTTCGGCTCGAAGGGATTCATCTCACTTCAACATCTACCAACCACCTTCTCCCCTAGACACAGACAAAGTCAAGAAATGGATATATTGATCTCACCCAGGTAACATGACGGCGCAGATACTCGCCTCAGAACTTGCAAATCTTGTACAGGAGAGTAAAAGGAAGCATACAGATCTTCGAAATGTGAGCTTACGCGGACTACAACACATATTCCTTAAAACTCTAGCTGACTTCATAAGGCTGCAGAAAAGTCTTTGGATGAGCTCAAAGGTCTTCGTTCAACTTCTGAGACGCAGCTAGCAGCAGGTGGGTTTTCATCCACCGATGAAATTACTGGACTAAGTCAACTAGATCTCTCACAACGGCCCAACTTCGTAACACCGTTTCTCATTGCGTGCGGTACGAAGAATGCAAAATTCACCGGCATTGCAGTCGTCTGCTTGCAAAAACTCGTTGTTTCAAGAGCTCTCTCAAGGTCAAGACTCAGGGAAGTCTTAGAGGCACTCCGAGAAGCAACCTCCGCTGGCCAGGATGTTCAACTCAAGATCCTTCAGGCTCTACCGTCATTTCTGCAAAATTATGCTGCAGACATAAAGGGAGACCTACTAGTATCTTCGTTGATCATCTGTACTATTTTACAAGCAAGCAAGAATGGTGTCGTTAACAACACCGCGGCTGCTACTCTGCAACAGCTAGTCGTTTCCGTGTTCGATAAAGTTGTTGTTGAAGATAGTATGCTTGAACCCTCGTAAATTGTCTCAAATCCTAATAGAAAAGCAGGAGTTGCACTGGAGGTTCCGACTATTGGTGAAGCCCCTGCCGAAGATGGTGTGGTTCAACTTCGTGCCGCTGCCCTTGATGCCTATAGAGTCTTCAATGATTTGTGTCTTTTGACAGAATCTCAAAAGCCTCAGTTTCTCAGGTCATCAGGAATACCGCAGACGTTCGGCTTGGAGCTGATTGAATCCGTGTTGACAAACCATGCAGAAATATTCCTTTCACATCCAGAGCAGGCCAATATTCTTCGGTTAAGAGTGATGCCCTTCATTATCAGTGCCCTTTCCGAAAAACTATCCTTTGCAGTCACTGTAAGAATTGTCCGCATCCTATATACTCTCCTCAAGAGACATCTTAGCATTCTCTCGTCCGAGGGTGAAATGGCTCTTGGTCTACTCACTCACATGCTTGATCAAGACACGGCCTTGTGGAAGCGATCTCTCTGTATGGAAGTGTTGAGGGGTATATTCGCAGAAGCTGCGCTTGTTCGCCGAATCTTTGGCATGTATGATGCCCAAGAAGGCAAAAGGCCAATTTTACGTGATTTAGTCGCCGCGTTTGTTAGAATAAGCACAGAGAAACCTTCGGTTATTGGTCTTGGTCCTCAATCTACTATTCCAGTTGCCGGACAAGGCATCAGTACTGGTACGGATCAGGCAATGCTAGAGGCAAGTGGAGTTCCCGGTATAATTAGTAGCTCTGTTGGTTCCAGCGAACCCGCCGCTGGCGTCAGCGTTCAATGGAGCACCATGAGAGTTCCTTGTATCGATCAGTTGGACAAGTCAGATCCTCCCTCCGTGCCTGACTCATATATTTATAGTCTTACACTTGCCTGTATTAGCGGTTTCTCAGAGGGACTCGCCAAATTCATACTACCTCTTACTGTTCCGGACAGACCTCGTAAACGAGTAGCAAAATCATCCGAGTTTGACTCCAAAACCTCGGATTCTAGACCTAGCACACCAGATTCACGACCTACTCCAGAACGTCAACCTTCATACAAGAAGAATCCGGTTCCAGTCAACCCATTAGCACTTGAAGGCCACCCCCTTTATGAAGATGTGAAGATTTGTGCTGGGATAGTTGATGAATGTTGGCCCGCAATCCTAGCGACTTGCTCAACTTTCCTTTACTCTGCACTTGATCAAGAATATTATCATGGATTGGTCAGGTCTTTCCAAAAGTTCACTCATGTGGCTGGGCTTTTACGTCTCACGACCCCACGGGATGCCTTCTTAACAACATTGGGCAAGGCCGCAGTGCCTCCCAATGTTTTGACTGCCAGTACTACTCAAGTAACAACCCCAACAACCCCAACCCCAGAAACTTCAAGCATGTTCAGTAACGCAAGAGGTCTATTAAGTGTTGATAATCTATCTTTGAATGAGAGGAGCAGACAAAGTTCTGCCGAAGTGACTGCACTTTGTCTGAATACCCGCAATCTTCTTTGCCTCCGAGCACTTCTGAATTTAGGCATAGCTCTTGGTCCAACGCTTGATAGCGCGTGGGTGATCATCCTTGGAACCCTGCAACAAGCCGATTTAGTACTTTTCTCGAGTACCAAATCCAGCAGACCATCAAGTTCGCATCAAAAACCAGAAAATCAGAGTGGTGGCGACAACTCCGCGTTGCTGATAAATTTTGGCACAGAGATTAAGGCAGTTGAAACAGCTGCTTCGAGACTGCTTGAGAGCAGCGTTGATTTTCCAAATCTATCCTTTTTGGAAGTTGTAACTGCACTATGCACACTATTTGGGAAAGAGGATGAAATAAAACAGCCACAAAGTCCCAACGTCTCGAGCCCGCTACTCCCCGATGCACGACGACCACCACAAGCACATCAGAGGGTTCCAAGCATTATCAACACTACTGCTGTCACGCAAGTCCAAGAAAATCTTTTTGCCCTAGCGAAACTCGGAGATGTTGCCAGTATCAACATACATCGGTTAACAGTATATGGACCCGATGTTAGCGGCTGGCAAGTCTTAACTTCTGAGCTTATATCTGCCTCCTGTTCTCCTTCTCGACCTTCATCTGTAAGATTGAGAGCTGCAGAAATTCTGATGAGAATAATTTTAGAAGCTGCATCAGCAACAGTTTCGTTCTCGGAAGATCAGCGTGCGGCTGTCCAGACTGTATTGCTCCAAGCTCTCAATAATGCTATACAACCCCTACGCTCAACCGAACGCAAGATCTCGGTATCTACTCATGCCACCGATATTGATATCCATAAGATCATTCTTGAAGGCCTCAAAAGTATTCTAGAGCATTGTGGAGAGACGTTTATTAATGGCTGGGACACTGCTTTTGAAATAATTGGGAGTGTATTCGTTGCTTATGATACAACCTATGATAGACCTAGCAGTGCTTCGAAGCCTTTTGAGACACTATCTCCGAAACTCATTCGGTCTTCTTTTGGATCGCTCCAGCTAATATGTTCCGATTTCCTCTCGTCTCTTCCAAGCACATGTTTTTTAATACTCGTTGATACCCTTTACAACTTCTGCACTCAAGATGAAGACCTCAATATCTCCTTGACAGTATGTGAGCTTAACTCTACTGTGGCATAGACCAATTACTGATTTGTACAGACCGTTACGTTCTTCTGGGTACTGTCAGATTTTATATCTGGAAGAACTAGTTCGTTCTCACTCAGCCCTGACCTCATCCAAGGGTCAAGTGAAGAAGCTCTAGTCAAAATGGCATCTGGAGATGATAGGACCGTCTCTGATGCCGCTCTCTGGATGTTATTACTCCTTCGTCTAACAGCAGTTACCACCGACGGGAGACTAGAGCTGAGAAACAGTGAGTTATCTAAATTTCCAAGCATATGATTATTGCTAATTCCTGAGTAGGTGCTATTCAGACCCTCCTCAGGATTTTTGATGCATATGGAGACCAACTGAGTCCTGAGGCATGGTCAATGTGTCTTCAATCCGTTATTTTTAAACTGTTATCCTCTATTGAGACTCAACTTGAGATGGCCAATAACGTTGAGTCCGAAATGTCCGAAAGCGATAAGGTTGGCTGGAATGAAACTACTGTGGTTGTTTTGAGTGGAATAACGAACTTACTGGCGAATTACCTAGATGTCCTCACAGGCCATTCTACCTTCGAAGCATCATGGAAAACGTTACTGGTTCATTTCAAAAGGCTACTAGGTTTTAAAGTTCTTGATATCAACACTGCTATTTTCATATCTCTGCGAAAAATCCTTTCGAAAGGAAACGTCGAAGGACGGGGGATAACAAATTTCAACCGCTCCTCAATCGACTTGGCTTGGACGCTCTGGTCGGAGGGCCTCCCCGTAGTCAACATCAATCTCATGGATAAGCGTGTAGACAATCAAAACTACCTCCTCGCATACGTCCATACCTCTCAAGAAATTTATCGCCTAGTACAGGATTATCTGGATGTTGATCGTATCCATCGAATGCTGAATCTTCTTAGAGAAGCAACATTGCAGGCCAGTGCTGCAACTTACTCTGCAGATATCGATTATTTAACTCCTCTTCAAAGTCTGGTTTTGGAATCACTCAAGATGATTCGGACCGACATCGACGGTGCACCAGCAGCGCTTATTACCCAAGTTGCCGAGCTCATGGCATTAGCCTTCGAGTCCACTTCAACTACTACTGAAAAACGGCCAACTTACGTCGCTTTGTCTAAGTCGGTCATGATGCTTTCCGAAAATCTTGTACTCTCGCACTCAACCGAGGAACACATATATACCAGTTCCGCGGTATCATCTTCTCTGGCAGCTCTGGCCAAACCAATTGTTTTAAAATACTCCTTTCCTATCAAGATGAAAACTACCCCGCCTTGGCGTCAGGCAACAACCTCAGCTCTGGCTATCCTAAAGGCAATTCTACCCATTATAGTAAATGCAGATCTCAATGACGAAATCACACGATCAATTTGGATATCCATAGTCAGCATAGCCAAGGGAATAACCGCAGCAGACTGCTCCATCACCCCCGAAACCAGCAATATCACAGAAGATCAAGAATTTGATATCACCTCTTTCCTCACGCTTCGGTCCCTTATAACCCCCGCGCTCGGATCTCAAATTATACCCGATAAAACTCGGCGACTTTACACCGAATCGCTCTTCTACAAGTCGCTAATCCACTCCCCTCCACCGGAAGAACTCCCACGACTGAATCAAGAACTCCTTGCCACTCTCTACCAACCCCGAAAAGGTCAAACTATCGAACCTACTCCTTCACCTCGAACAAAAATAAGCTACGTCTGCTTCGATGAACTCATCTCTTTAGTGTCCCTCCACGATTCCTCACCCTTGCGTATTAAGCTCGCACAGGCCGCCGCTCCCTATTTAATCCTACGAGCTGGAATTACACTCCGAGCATATATCGCAGACCAGCCATTAAGAGGCTGGATGCCACAGCCTTTATCCCAACGCAAAGAACTATTATATATTTTGAAAGCATTAGTGGAGTTGAACTGTGAACCAGAGGCCATCCCTGACACGCCAGGCGTGGACAGTGAAGGGAAAAAACATTTACATAGGTTGTATCCTTTATTAGCGAAAGCTGTTCGGGCAGCATCGCGAGATCAGGAGGTTTTGGAGTGGGTAGGCAAGGCGTTGGATGAGGTGGGGATGGAATTTGGGCTTTGATTTACATCTAGTTCGATGGTAAAAGAGAGGAAACTCAAAAATAGAAATGACGAGATGTAATCGAGTAGTTAGTATTAGCTTTATCATAATCCATCGCTACAGGACGAGGCATGTGATATTTTTGAGTAGCGTGATATGCGACTGACGCCTTCATCCTCCCTAAACATAAAAATACAATGCCTCTCTATCATACACCTTCCATATATTTACTTCTTTTGTGTCGTATTCTCGAATGAAGCAAGCATACTCCTCTTCATCTCATCATTCGGGCTTTCCGTCGCAGCAGGGCCGTCCTCTGCAGAGTGAGATTGAGCTTCCAAAGCCTTAGCCGCAACAGTCTTCGTCTGGGCATCTCCAACTTTGCCATATACTGCCATAGCACTAGCAATCATACCTGCAATATCTCCCACATTTCCCGGTACAACAACAGCCGTGCCCTCTTTAGCTAACTTCGAAAAAGCATCAACGTATTTCTCCGCGACGGACAAACTGACAGCATGATGCGCCGCCTCTTCACCTTGCTTGATACTCTCAGCCACGGCATCAATACCTGCAGCCGTAGCTTTAGCCTTCAGCAAAATGGCCTCAGCCTCTCCGCTGGCCATATTAATCTGCTCACTTCTGAGCGCCTCGGATGCTAGAATAACACTTTGTTTTCTGCCTTCAGCTATATTTATAGCGCTTTGTCTTTGACCCTCAGAATCTAGGATTTCGGCTCGTTTGCTGCGTTCGGCGGTAACCTGGCGGTGCATCGCTGCTACAACACCATCTGGAGCATGGATATCTCTGATTTCGTATCGGAGGCAGACAACACCCCAGGATTGGGCTGCTTCGTTGATAGCTTGTGTTATGTTCGTGTTCAGGATGGAACGTTCTTTCAAGACGTGGTCTAATGTTAACTGACCGATTTCCGAACGCATCGTTGTCTGTGCTAGTTGGGAGATGGCGTATTCAGCGTCTTCAACTCCGTAGCTATGCTCCATTAACATAATACTCAATATATCTCAGCAAACACTAACCTAGCTTTGTACGCGTCGACAACCCGCGTATAAAGCACACCATCAAGCTCCAAAGTTACATTGTCGGCGGTAATAGCACTCTGGCTAGGGATCTCAATAGCGGCTTCCTTCAAGCTCTTCACATAGGCGATGCGATCTATAACTGGCATCAGAAGCTGAAAGCCAGGCTCTAAAATCCGGTGGAATTTCCCCATCCGCTCGACGATCCATGCTGTTTGCTGAGGCACGAATCTTATAATGGTGTTTGCGGGGAGGGACGGGCGTTGGAAGTAGGAGGCTGGCACATTGGAGTTGCCGCTGGTCCCCAGGAGACTGCCTGTATTGGCTCTGGGAATTGGAGTGGAGTGGAGGTGTCTACGTTGAGTATGAGAGCTTGGAGGGTTGAGGACGCTTGTTCGTGTGAGGGTTGCTATAGATCGCGCGCAGATACTGGTCGTGAGGGCAGTCGCAATGGTCTTATTAAGAGGGCCTTTTATGGCAGCTCGGGATGCCATCTGTAACGCCATTGTGTATGCTGGAGCGGTGACACGAGTTTATGTGATATTCATGGAAATATATTGTAGGTTAAGGCGCGGGCGACGCCGAGGCTCGTAAATCTACGCGAGAAAGACTTCATTGACTTGGATATAAAATGTAATTACAGCTGCAACGTCCTATGACAACTCGGAAAATTACAGATTTTTACTAATTGTTTCTGTACTGTATGTAATATAGGTGAGATTATAGCGAGGCTTAAATATTAATCATCACAAGGCTTACCCCAACCGCATCTCTCAGCTTTTCGTGCGAAATATTTTCGACTTTCGAAATTCTTTCCCGGGTGCACATTCTCGTCATACAACCCACCCTTTGACGTTTCTGCGCTTGATTCCAGCTCTGAGATACCCGTAAGTACTTAGACACGATGTCCGAGTACTGGAAATCAACGGTAAGTACTTCCTCCCCAAATGCTGTTAAAAATGCTGATTATTCAACAGCCCAATTACTGGTGCAAGCACTGCAAGACCTACGTTCGAGATACGAAACTCGAGAAATCAAATCATGAGGCGACTCCAAGACATCAAGGCAACCTCAAGCGATTCCTACGAGATCTCCATCGAGGGCACGAGAAAGATGAGAAAGACAAACTAAGAGCGAAGGACGAAGTCGCGAGACTAAATGGCTTGGTTACAGGCGGAGAAGCAGGTGCAAGTTCGTCAAGTTCGGGATATGGAACAGGGTCTGCGCCGTTAGGACCAAAACCGCAGGCAACGGCTGAACAGAGGAAAGAGCAGTTAGCGCAATTAGCACAAATGGGAATTGAGATTCCGGATGAGTTTAGAGGCGATTTGGCGATGGCAGGACAGTGGCAGATTACTTCTGAACGAGAGGTAGTACCTGAAGGAGAAAAAAACCCGGATTCTGTTGTTTTGGGAGTTAGGAAGAGGGAGGTCGAGGAGGAGGAGGAGGATGAAGTTGTGGAGAATAAGAGGAGAAATTGGGCTTCGACACATCGAACACATCCGGCCGAAGACGAGGGTGATCTGGATGTTTTATTAAGCCAAATGACGCGCGGAGGAAAAAAAATCAACGTGAAGGCAGAAATCAACGAGGTTAAGGTCGAGGTCAAAGAAGAGCTTGAGTCTATCGATCCATCGGAATCTTCCGAACATGCGCAGGCATCGGGAATAAAAATGGAAACGGAGGATGGAGAGTCAATTCTCCCACTGTTAGACACGATTCTAAAGAAAGAGGGCGAAGAGCTAGCTGTTCCCGGTGTGATCTTCAAAAAGAGGAAAGCAAAGAATATACGGCAAAAATGAAGCTTATCAATACAATTCCATGAAATCCTCCGTGGTTGTAGGTGGGGGTGGGGTAGAGATTTGATAGGCAAGGAGCTGCAGCAATGACATTTCAAAGATTATTAATTGCGCTTGGAAAGGATGACAGCCTTATAAATCAGTCTATAAAGCCAAATGCTTCGAAGAATTACCCATCGAAGTTATTTACTGTCATTCTCGATACCTCCCTAGTTCGACAGAGCACATCCGTTTGAACATCTCGATTCAACATGAAGGAAGCAATTGTATCTATTGGCCCAAAAGTCAAAGTACATGATGTTCCAATTCCCACGCCGAATGCTGATCAGGTTTTGATCAAAGTCGTATGTTCAAAACAATATCGTCACCTCAACTCCAACTCACTTTTGTAGATCTATTCGGGGTCAAATCCGAAAGATTGGAAGGGACCGGAGTGGACTAATACATCTTCTAATTCTGGTGATGATATTGCAGGTATCATTGAAGAAGTCGGTGATAATATAACAGAATTCAAGAAAGGAGACCGAGTCGCAGCATTCCATGAGATGTTTACTCCTCATGGAAGTTTCGCTGAGTATTCCATTGCTTGGGCCCATACTACATTCCATCTACCCAAGAAGACCACTTTTGAAGAGGTATGTACGTCATTGGGACTTAAGTGTCAGTGGTTGATATTCTATTCAGGGTGCAACTATCCCCCTGGCTGCAATGACTGCTGCCTTGGGTCTTTATTTGAAGTTAAAACTGCCAGAGCCATGGCATGCGACCACTGTACCAACGCCACTCATTATTTATGGGGCTTCTGGTGCAGTTGGTGCTTGTACGTACTTCAGGGAGTAAAATATTCCCTAAATGAGCATATTTTGGGATATCTAAAAACAGTAAATGCTGACTTCCTGATTGTGCAGTCGCAATCAAACTTGCCCAGATATCTAATATCCATCCAATCATCGCTATTGCAGGAAAAGGCCAGCCTTATGTCGAGACGCTCATTAGCAGAGAGAAAGGCGATGCTATTGTGGACTACAGGATGGGGGATGAAGCCGTTGTTTCTGGAATCAAGGAGGCTTTGAAGAAAACTGGGGCGACAGCTGTCAGATATGCCTATGATGCCGTCAGTGCCCATAACAGCATCCCAAATATATTAAAGGTTCTGGATGAAGACGGTGGTAAGTTAAGTTACGTTCTCCGTACAGCACCAGGGGCCGATGATATTCCTGGGGCCGTGGACAAGTCTTACACTATGGTTGGGGATGTGCATCAAGATGTTAAGCCGAACTCGGCAAAAGCAAATGCTGGTATTAAGATCAGTGGAAAAGATTTTGGATATGCTTATTTTAGACTCTTCTCCAGAGGTCTGCAAGAAGGATGGTTTACTCCTCATCCATATGAGGTTGTACCTGGTGGTTTAAGAGGTATAGAGCTCGGGTTGACTAACCTCAAAGGCGGTGTTAACAGTGCCATCAAATATGTCTTCAAGATTGAGGATACCGAATAGGTAATGTTGGAGTATGGATGGCTAAAGGGTCTATACTCGCCCTCAGAAGCTATAGCATCATAAATTATAAGCTCTCTTTGCTATTTAGACGTCGGTAAATAGTCATACGCTCCTCCGCCCCTCCCACCATGTGATTTCAAATAAGTTGTAAACTGAGGCTCACTAAGCCTTGTACTTTATAGGAGGTGCTTTGCAAGAACACGACTCAATCACGTGACTAATCTGTCACCCAAACAAGAGAGGAAACTGTAATCTATGACATAAAGAAGATATAAGATTGTATTACATCAGAATATTGGATAGTTATAATGATAAATATAAAACTAAATGGTGAAAATATACGGGCGTCTTTCTCACCTAACCCCAGATACTAGATAGGCCCCTGTCTTCTGCCTACCTCGCCTACCTATAATGGGATAAGGGCGGAACACTGTAATCGCGCTAAAACTTGGTGATTCGCAAGGTGACGGATCGCATATCAGATGAAGAATAAACCATCATGAAAGTCTGCCATGACCCTTGCGACTGGTGACAACCATGAAGTTCATCAAGCCAGCATGGCTTACACATAGTGGTATGTCCTCCTATCTTGCAAAGCCTCTCTCCTACTATATATGCAGAAGACGCGTGCCCTGATCGATACCTGGCTAACTTGTACGTTCCTTGCGCTTCACCAATTAGGAGAGCAAAAGGACTTCGAGGTCTATAGCTGTCATGTTTCCCCAGATGGATCAAGATTGGCCACAGCTGCTGGAGGTAAGATAAGAAGGCTGTCCAGGATAACTGAAGGAGAAGAATATATGCTAAATTGGAGGGTTTGAAACAGACGGACATGTGCGGATCTGGTCGACAGATGCCATTCTCCAAGCAGGAGACCCAAATTATTCGAAACCAAAGCAGTTATGTCATATGAGTTATCATTCTGGCACCATACACACCGTCCGGTTCTCTCCCAATGGACGTTGGCTGGCATCGGGCGCAGATGACAAGATTATATGTATTTATCACCTAGATACAAACCCTCCATCGCATTCCGTTTCATTCGGTATGCAGAATCTAAATACCCCTGAGATAAAGGAACTGGAGACTAAGTGAGGGTTTAGGAACCAACGAGCCACCGCCAGTTGAGAATTGGAAGATTTTAAAGCGATTGATTGGGCACGAAAATGATGTACAGGATCTTGGCTGGTCTCACGATTCTTCAATCTTGGTATCAGTTGGGTTGGATTCGAAAATTGTAGTCTGGTCAGGACATACTTTCGAAAAACTAAAGTCTCTATCAGTTCATCAGAGTCATGTTAAAGGGATCACTTTCGACCCAGCAAACAAATATTTTGCTACGGCCAGCGACGATCGTACCATTAAGCTCTTTAGATTTACTTCCCCAGCTCCGAATGCTACTGCTCACGATTCTACCCAAAATTTCATCCTCGATCATACAATTGTCACACCATTCACCTCATCACCTCTTACAACCTATTTTCGGAGATGTTCTTGGTCGCCTGATGGGAATCATATTGCAGCCGCGAATGCTGTAAACGGACCTGTGAGTTCTGTTGCAATTATCAATCGGGGAAACTGGGATAGTGATATCAATCTTATTGGTCATGAGGGACCTACAGAAGTTTGCACATTTTCACCTCGGTTGTTTAGCAAGTATGAGATGAGCGCTGAAACCACAGATAACAGTGGATACAGTACCCAAGCTCTTGTCACAGTTATCGCTTGTGCAGGACAGGACAAAACTTTAAGTATTTGGAATACAAGCTCCTCAAGACCATTGGTTGTTTGTCAAGACTTGGCGGCAAAGTCGATATCAGATTTGGCATGGACCCCTGATGGACTTACAATTTTTGCATCGAGTCTAGACGGGAGTATAATTGCGCTAGAATTTGAAAGAGGTGAATTAGGATTTATCGCTCCTTGGTCAGAGAACGACAAAGCTCTACAGAAATTTGGCGTTAATCGAAGAGGAGTTGGTGTTGTAGAAGACGTTGCTGGACTTCGCTTAGAAGAGAGGAGCAAGGCTGGTGAATTGCGAGGTGCTGAAGGGAGAATGGGAGCCCTCATGGGCGATTCTAATCCTACTCCCGCACCAGTATTGAACGGAAACGGAACCTCAAACATAATGGCAGGAGTCACTATCACTCCACCAGAAATGACGAACGGTCAATCACAGCAAGCAGAACCAACTCCAGCTGTTGATCCCAATGCTGAAAAGTTGGAGGCGTTAAGGCAACGTGTAACACGTACAAAGGACGGCAAGAAGCGTGTCGCGCCTCTCCTCGTTTCATCATCTGGAACTGGACTCTCCTCTCTCCCGCAATCTCAACTCATGGCTGCCAACTCGAACAACGCCCAAAACGACGCACCGCAGTCGATATTAGACCTCTCGAAGCCATACGATGGACTTCCAGCCGGTGGGCTCGCCTCTATGCTACTGGGAAACAAACGAAAAGCTATCGTCTTAGAAGAGGGAGAAGAAGATCAGGCGAACAAGAGACCGTCTCTCGGTGTCTTAAATGGTCCAATTCCCATTATGAACAACGGCATTAATGGTGTGGAGCCTGCTGTCCCAGCGCTGCAACAAAACGGCGTATTGCCAGCCCCAGAATTTCTACGTCCAGCTGTGGTTAATCCGATAATGTCAGTCAGCCAAGTTCGATTAGCTGTACCAAGAATTAGAGTTCATATACTTAGATCTCTCGATCGTGGAACACTGGCAGACTCAGCCACAGTATCGAATGGCACTAATGGGGTGGACGATACTGGCAAAGTTTCTGAGGATATCATCTTTGAAGCGCTTAATCCACTGTCAACTGCTGTCCAAATCAAAGATCCTGTTAAGATCAGTACTACAAAAAGAGGTGTTACGCAGTGGCAGGACTTCCTTCCAAGAGCTGTCGTGCTTGTCACGGGGAATAAGAACTTTTGGGCTGCAGCGTGTGAAGATGGAAGCATTTACACATGGACTCCAGCAGGCCGAAGAATATTCAACGCATTAGTGCTAGAGTCCCAGCCTGTAATCATTGAATGCAGAGGTTGGTGGCTACTTTGTATCACAGCGATTGGTATGTGTCATGTTTGGAACCTCAAGACTCTTTCTTCGCCACATCCTCCAGTATCTCTTGCTCCCATTCTTGATATTGCTATTCACTCCCTAGGTACACATACGACCAGTGGTCCGGCTGTTACTTCCGCGCATCTCAATTCAAATGGCCACATAATTGTCACTCTCAATAATGGTGATGGTTATATGTATTCACCATTGATGTATGTTTGGCAACGTCTTTCCGAGTCGTGGTGGGCTATTGGCAGTCAATACTGGAACTCGAACGATTCGTCAATCAGTAGCCTTCAATCGACTGGGGTGGGACCCGATACTCAACGCAATGGCAGGGTTGATGCTTCGAATATTTCAGCGGGTATCATTCCACATCTCGAAAGACATACCACCAGCGAAGTCCTCCTCAAGGGAAGAGCATATAATTTGCAGCGTCTGATTAAGACCTTGTTGCCCAAGGAAGGGTATGAAGGATTTGAATCGAGTGTCAGTATTGCTCATCTAGAAAATCGTGTAGCCGCTGCTCTGCAGCTAGGTGCGAGGGAAGAGTTTAGAATCTACTTGGTTATGTATGCAAAACGTCTTGGGGCTGAGGGAATGAAGAGCAAAGTAGAAGAGTTGCTACGAAGCCTCCTTGGTGGAATCTTGCAAGTTAATGGAGATGAACCACAAGCCGAAAAGGGTGAGGGTTGGATGAGCGACGATCATCAGATATGTGGCTGGGATCGGAAAGAGTTATTGAAGGAGGTGGTACTAATTCTCGGTATGTTGATCTCCTCTTCTGGATGGTTTCGAAGCTAATCATACTAGGAAAATTCCGAGAGCTGCAGAGATTAACTGTGCAATATGCGAGGGTTCTCGGTATGGTCGAGGAAGAAAATGGTGTATAATTTTCACGTCGATGGAGTTCGGGGGTTGCATCAGAGGGATCACTTTGCAAGGAAACATGGCGTTCATATCTTGCCAATAGCGGGACCATTTGTGTAGGTATAGATTTTGTAAATGATATATTGCAACTTGCAATTAGTTGGGCAGTTGTACCTGCCTTCTAATATTTCCAAAGTCTTGATTCCTATTGGTAAATTTAGGTAAGTGCCATCTCTCGAACATTCCTCCGCGCCTGGTATCTTCCACCGAGGGGTTTTCAATGCGTCCAAATTTCTCTTTAGCAGAAACATGAACACCGCCAACATGCCTGATCTCTCATTTGGCTCGATGGGCAGTCGTTCCGCTCCCTACACTCCCATCCGTTCAGTCTCTTCCTCCAGCAAATGGTCTTTTCGCTCTAGCTCTCCTTCCTCGAATAGTAGCGACTCGACGACCTTTTGGCGGACTCCGCCCAAAGTCTCGAAATTGTCGATATGGGGTTACAAGCCATTTCATGTGCCTGAAGTTGAGCATATTCATCAATAGTACGTTAGTTATGTAGGATCCTTGTTCTTTGATCTGTACTACTAATTTGTGCCGAAAGTCTTTCTCCGCGCCAAATTGCTATTATCTTAGTGTTTGCCTTTGCAACACTTATTATTTTGATACCGTTGTCTACCTCGAATCCTCTACCCGAGAATCGTCACATCCCGGAATTCGAACCAATTCGTGCTGAGATTCCGCTGTCGACGAAGAAGCTACCTGATCCGATTAAATGGCTCAAGGAGAATTCGAATGATAGATATGCGATTACGAACGGTAATTTGCCCCTTCTGCCGGGCATTGGAAGCAGACGACCTAGAGCTGCTTTAATAAGTCTGGTACGGAATTCGGAACTAGTTGGGATGACGCAGAGTATCAAACAGCTTGAATTTCGTTGGAATCGAAAGTATCAGGTGGGTTTTGTTTTCAAAAGAAAGTTTTAGTTCTTATATTTGGCAGTATCCATGGGTATTCTTCAACGACGAACCATTCACGGAAGAATTCAAAGCAGCTACAAGAAACCTGACTTCGGCAAAATGCTATTACGAGGTGGTTCCAAAGGAGCACTGGGAGCTTCCAGATTGGATTGACGTGAGTAGATTCATGAATAGTCTAGAATATTTAGGAACTATCGGGGTGGGAAAAGGATGGATGGTCAGCTATCATCATATGTGTCGATGGAACAGTGGATTTTTCTACAAACATCCTATTCTAAAGAATTACGATTGGTATTGGAGAGTTGAGCCTGATGTAAGACATCTCAATCCTTGAATTCGCAAAGCTGATAGCTTCAGGTTCACTATTTCTGTGATATCGACTATGATATTTTTCGCTTTATGCGCGACAATAAACTCAAATACGGCTTCAATATGAACATCCTCGACGATGCTCGATCCTTTCCATCCCTCTGGTCACGAACACGTGCTTTCGCAATCGCTCATCCACATCTCATCCACCCGGAAGCAGATCTCACATGGCTTCTAGATCCCCAAACAGGAGGTGAATATAACAACTGCCAGTTCTTCTCCAACTTCGAGATCGGGTCTCTCAACTTCTGGCGCGGTGAGGCCAACGAGAAATATTTTGACTGGCTCGACAAAGCTGGCGGTTTCTACTATGAAAGATTTGGAGACGCGCCAGTCCATACGTTAAGCGTAGCGATGTTTCTTCCCAAGAGCGAAGTCTGGTTCTTCCGAGACGTGGGATACCAACATGATATTAATCACCATTGTCCACCTCATCGAGAAGCACAATGCAGCTGTCAACCTACAAGCATCGATGAGAACTTCTATAAGTTGGTTCCGCTGGAAAGTCCGCAGAGCAAACCACTCGATACTTGTATTAGGCAGTTCCTTGGAGGGAAGTGGTTGAGTAAGAAAGAAGGGTGGACCATGGAGGGTGAGAAGGCTTATGGTGGCGATGGGTATCATGGGTACGAGATATTAGGCGATGAGATTAATCAGGGCTGAGAGAGGGGATTGTATATTAGAGGATCTTGCAAAATATTGTTTGAAGTAACATACCTTTCACTTCCCCTTCAGCCAAATACACAGCTGGCACATCTATTCCATTTACTAGTGTCGTCAAAATTTTGTTCTTTAAGTAACTTGTCCGCTTTAGCATCTAGATAAGACAGCTAAAACGGCAGACTCACTATGTCTGGTAGCTTTGAGCCTGGAAGTTGTTCCTCACACAACATTCTCTGGCTCTCTTAAATTCCTCAAAGATTTAACGTGACTTATATTTCTAGAGATTAAGTAACGTTTTTCTATTTCCCTGATACCTACTGGAAAAGATAAAAAATTTTATTTATTTGACAACAAATTGCTTACTGACGATTAGGCTTCGATGACGCTAGGTGTATTGTGGTCATAATAATCTTTCAGCAATCGACAGGTGTAGGTGCATTGTCTCTGCATGTACTGTGCGACTGGCCGTGTCTGTTGTTTATCAAGATGCAGAACAAGGAATCCGGTTTGCTGTTTTCCCGGAATGGAGGGCAAAACTTTATACCTTTGCTAATGAGGTTTGTTGAGGGGAAGGGAGGGGAAGGTGGATTCACTTCATGTGAGAGTTAGAGGTTGGATACTGAATTTACTAATGGAGTGGACAGGGTATAATAAATACAAGGAAATATTCTGAGGATGCCCTGATCCATGAGGGAGGAAGAAAAGTTATCTCTAAGAACAAGTTCCTTGAATGCAGATTGTGGGAGAGGGGAAACTTGTTTTGGACTGTGGAGTTTAAGAAGGTGAATGCACAGAGAAAACCAGCCGGTGGGCAGTAAGTAATAATCAGTCTATTTATTTGACAAAATCAAAAAGGTTCGTTTCCATTTCTTTCTATGTTAACATAAATTATAAAGTTATGTTGTTTTATTTTACACAATATCTAATTTTTGGAATATCATTTGCCATTTTAGCGAAATTTGAAATTAGCATGCCTATAGATTTCTTATTAATAGCTATCCTTTGAGGTTTACCGTGACTATTCTATATTCGCACTCACCTCCTTGACGTAAGAGCCACGAACGTCGTGCGGACGCTTTGCCGGCGATGCTACCATTGCACGCTTATAACAACAAACAGACATTTCCGGATAGAGTTGGAGTGCTTGGCAATCCTTTGGGGGAGGGAGATATGTTGAGGTAAATGGTGAATCGACAATGGCACAGGGAATGACGATAATTACTCCTTTGCTACTTTCCGAGAGGTTGATTCCCTTCAAAGCTAATAACATGTGCTTGCAAGACGGTGAGTATCGAGATTTTGACTGCCAGGGGAGCTTCGTATAAAAATCTTGGTCGTAGAGACTCGCAGAAACATAACACGTATAAAACAGAAATATTCTGCTTAAGGTAGACTATGGACTTATATATACATAAAAGTGGGGCAATAGGGGGTATCTACCTCAAGATCATGCAATTATCAAACACCCTAGCGTATGACAGTTGTTTATATACTTCCAAGATAGAAAGCTCGAGAAGGAGGTAGCGAAATTGTATGAGGAATTGGAGGTTGAGAGTGAATAAGATCAATTCAACGAAATTACAAATATAACTACCTAGGTAGGTACTAGGTAGTAAGTAGTAAGTAGTAAGTAGGCTGGTTCTCACAGCTGATGAATTGGATTGGTGTCCTGGAGCTCTTCGTACTTCTGCATTATCATGGGCGTATTTGTTGGCAACTACTAGCCCATGCTTGCCTGCGCCGCTAGATATGAGGTGGAAAAAAGAGGATTGGAGGGAAGGGGATTGACAGCAAGAATGGGAACGACAGCAATATTCATCTGCTCCTAATCTACCACTTACTTCCTCTTAGTAATCACCTAAAGCTTCTTTTTAGAATGTTTCTCTCAGACGTTTGAGTGAAAAGGGGCTATTTGACATTTGGCACACGAAATCCCATATAACCGATAATTTGTTGTGTTAATTCCTTTACGTTTTCAGCAGAAGCTTGGGTTTGAAGTATGTTATATATTCCAAAGGCCCTAAAAAAGCACATGGGGTTTCCCTGTGTTTGACTGTGCAGAGGAGTGAATGCAAGTCAATTAACAACCAAAAAGAGAATGACAATCAATACAAATAAAACAATGATTTATATTCCACTCGGTCGCTCGATTTGTTCACTCGAGATGAACATGTTTTCTAGGGTTTTGAACTTCTCAATTTAATAGCTTGTTTGCTTCTAATTCTTTGTTTCTTTGATTATCGAATGTTGGAGAGAGTGTGTATATAGTTTTAGTCTTGAATGATAAACTAGCACGAATAACAGGCGACCCCGCTTAGCCCCTGGGACCCCAAGTTCCGGTGAAAGTGCAGACGGTGATCCTATTGGCCAGACATGGGTTAAGCGAAACCCGGGTGACCGAAATCGATAAGCGGATCAATTAGGTAATCTTATGCCCCGGCTAAAAATTCATTACCCTTGCAGAAGGGTCCTAGCGCCACTGGAAAATTGCCCCGCCTTTTATAGACCGATATCGTTCTTTCTGTACACTCACTCAACTGCCATTCTCTCCCAAACGCACCTCTTCTTTCTCTTCTTCCTCTTCTTCCTCTTCTTCCTCTTCTTCCTCTATGCCAATTTTCCAATCTTATCACCAAGATGCCTATGCTCAAGGATCCGTATGTAAATCCAAAATTACCTCGAAGAACATCATACTGATTTGACCCTCTGCCTTAGTTCCACCAAATATCGTCCGTTTCCACCTATCTCTCTGCCAAACCGCCAGTGGCCCTCGAAATCAATACAGAAGCCTCCGAGATGGTTGTCTACTGATTTGCGCGATGCGAGTGACCTTCTGGAGCGATAGGTTCTCTGCTAATAGTCATCCAGGGAAACCAATCTCTGGTGGATCCAATGGACAGCGACCAAAAATGGACTTACTTTAAGATGCTGGTAGATTTAGTAGGTCAACACGATTCTTAAATATCTGAGGACTATCCCACAACTATCCCTCACTCGCTAACAACTTTTCAAAATTAGGGCTACAAAGAAATCGAAGTCTCCTTCCCGTCTGCGAGCGATACCGATTACAACTTTGTGCGGCGAATCATCGAGACACCAGGTGTGGTACCTGACGACGTTTGGATTCAAGTTCTCTCACCATGCCGCCCTGAACTTATTCGTCGTACGGTTGACTCTCTTAGGGGTTCAAAGAAAGCGATTCTCCATCTGTATCTTGCTACGTCGCCATGTTTTCAGCAGATCGTGTTCAACATGACTAACGAGCAGACGAAGGCTTTGGCGGTCGAATGCACAAAGCTGGCGCGCAGCTTAACCAAAGACGACCCGAGCTTCGGAGACACAGAGTGGGTGTACGAATTCTCGCCTGAAACCTTCTCGGATTCTAGTAATTAAACCCAAGGAGAAAACCGTTCTGAAGAACTATGCACTGATTTAATCTCGTGCCTTTAGATATGAACTTCGTTCTGGAGGTGTGCGAAGCTGTCAAGGCGGCTTGGGAGCCCAGTGCTCAGAATCCCATTATATTTAACCTCCCCGCAACGGTCGAGCTGGCGACACCAAACATATATGCAGACCAGATCGAGTACTTTTGCACAAACATCTCGGAGCGGGAGAAGATTTGTGTGTCTCTTCACCCTCACAATGATCGTGGGTGTGCTGTAGCAGCTGCCGAATTAGCCCAAATGGCAGGGGTTCGTACAAAATCTGGCCTGTTGATGGAGGTACTGACTTTATCATCCATCGTTAGGCAGACCGAGTAGAAGGCACTCTGTTCGGCAATGGGGAAAGAACCGGCAACGTTGATCTTGTCACTCTTGCACTCAATCTTTACACGCAGGGAATTCACCCGGGGATCGACTTTGTAAGTAAAACTGGAGATAAACCTGCTCTAAAGAACTATATATTGATTTAAACCTTGCTTTTAGTCAGAAATCACAAAGGTCATCGATCTCGTAGAGAAGAGCAATAAGATACCAGTGCATCCCCGGGCCCCCTATGGTAAGCGATCCTCTACTTCAAAGTACTAAACTCCTTATCTGCGTCCTTTCTGATACTGCTCTGGTAGGTGGCCAACTAGTCGTTTGCGCCTTCAGCGGGTCGCATCAGGACGCGATCAAAAAGGGATTCGCAGCTCGCGATTTATCCAAGGCCAAGCACGAGGATCTTTGGCAACTCCCATACCTCCCGCTCGACCCATTTGATATCGGGCGCACATATGAGGCGATCATTCGCGTCAACTCTCAGTCTGGAAAGGGAGGCGTTGCCTGGACCATCCTGCGCAATCTCGATCTCGACCTTCCACGTGGTTTGCAAATAGCCTTCTCAAAGATAGTCCAAAAAGAAGCCGACCATCTTTCACGCGAGCTAAAGCCGACGGAGATTATTCGTCTCTTCGAAAACGCTTATCATTTGCGATCGAATCCGCGATTCGAGCTGATCGACTACGATATTTCTACCGATCGATCCACATCGCCGGCACCACTTGAGCCCGGTCAGACCCATTCGTCAAAGAACCTGAAACGTAGGTTCAAGGGCGTTATTGCCATTGATGGCCAAGAACATCGTATCATTGGGGTCGGAAACGGTGCCATCTCGTCTCTGGCGAATGCTCTAAAATCATTGGGAATCGATCTCGATGTTGCGGATTATAAGGAACATGCTATTGGAGAAGGAAAGGATGTCAAAGCCGCAACTTACATAGAATGTACCGCGAGTGACAATGAGCAACAAAGGGTGTGGGGGGTCGGCATCCACGAGGATGTTGTCCAAGCGTCTCTGACGGCATTGCTCAGTGCGGCAAGTTCGGTAGGTTCACTGATGCAAGACCACATGATAGAATCCCGAGTACTAAATCTTTCCAGTTCCTATCCTCAAGACCCAGCACACCGGTTCCCTTCCGGCCAAAAAGATCGAGCACTCAGAATTTAGACACGAGCCCTCTAGCGAAGAGCACGTTGCTCAAAGCTACTAGGGCTGCCGAGGTTCCAAAAGAAAATGGAGTAATCAATGTGGTAGCCCATCTGGAAAACCAAGCCAATAAAAGCGAAATCGATGGGGCTTGAACAAAAAGTTATTTTCAGCCAGAATTAAAAGTTGATAGCATCGTAGAGTTAACTTGTGTATAGGCATTGGTGTTAATTATGTAAACAATGACTTCAAGAATTTTTTCAAATGGAAAGGAAAGGCCAAGCATTTTCTGCTCCGGCTAACCCCTATGCCTCTAAACCTTCCAGATTATTTTCTTTTTTTTTTTTTACCATGCATAACCTATTCTAAGACGCTTATGTTTGCCCTAAAAAGAATTATTGGTGAATATTATGTTCTCCCTTGAATCATAGTTCTACCACTTGATATATTGCTTTGCATGCAGAAATTTCAGCTTCAACCGCAAATGGCCTAAGTCTTGCTGTTGAACACTAAATGAGCAACAGGTATTGATTAAAGACCTCAAAAAGTACTTTGAATACATGGTGGCATTCCAGCCCAAAGAGTGGATTAAAGTCACGTCCCCCCCATTTTTAACATTTACTATGCCAATTCTAAAACATTTTCTCTACACTCAGCTCTTTACACTAACTAGTATTGTAAATAATTTTGGCACATTTGATTGCTGACCTTCAGCACTCCTTCTAGCCAGCATCTAAGGAGTCGAAGAGCCACCACATTCCCCAGGAATTGCAAAGAGTCTCGAAATCAAAGTCCCAATGTTTAGCCTTCATGATGCAAGTAGTGCAATTGGGATCGATGAAAACTCTCAAGCCGGCCACCAGCTTCAATACAGGGATCAATCGGAGTTGCTAGATGCAATTGATGAATTGACTTGGCGACATCTACGAACATATGTCTCTCTGCCCCAAATCACCGTATGTGGTGATCAATCCTCGGGGAAATTTGTGTCCTTGAGGCCATATCTCATATCCGATTCCCGATCAAAGGTAACCTATTCACAACTTTTGCAGCTGAGATTTTAGTACGGCGAACACCCAGCAGCAGCACACCGATTTGAATTATCCCGGAGCCATCCAGGAGTGGGCTATTTGGCAATTAAAGAGCAAGAGATGAGCTTAGGAATTTCCCTGGAGAACAAGCATATGAGAGCCCTGAGGATATCCCTCGACTTGTTGAGGCGGCAAAGCAAGCTATGAAAGATGCCTCTGAGACCACGGCAAATCTATTCTTCGATGACAAGCTTCGAATCCAACTTTGCAAACCAGATTGGCCCCCGATAGCAATCGTCGACCTCCCTGGCAAATTTCATACCGCGAATTCAGGCCAAACACAAGATGATGTTCGTATTGTTCATGACCTTGCCAAAGGGCTACATGGAAGATCCTCGAAGCATTATTCTTGCCATAGTCTCAGCCCAAAGTGATGAAGCTCTCCAGATTGTTCTTCAATTAGCATAAGATGCTGATCCAGGACGTATGGAAACTATGGGAATTATAACAAAGCCAGATACTCTCATGGATCATCCAGAAAGCTTGAGTAGCTTCAGGAAATTAGCCTTGAACGAGTCAGAGACACATCAATTCAAACTCGGGTGGCACGTCCTAAAAAATGGACATCCGCAGAGTTATGGACCAAACTACGGCCGAACGAGATGCGGAAGAGAAATCCTTCTTTCAACAACAACAACCCTGGGTATCATTCGAAGACCAGAACTGTCTATGAAATGACCCCTTCGACTTCGGTTGAGCAAAGTTCTCCACGAGCATATTGCCTCCAGCCTACCGGAAATTATTGACGAAATCCGCCAAGGAACCACCAAATCCGAATCTCAGTTGATCAAATTGGGCAGGGCAAGGTCCAGCAGACAAAACAAGGAGATTACTTGATCGGCATTCAACAAATGGGCTGCCTGTAAGAGGAAATATTGAAATAGGTGAAAAACTTTGACAGTGAAAATATAAACAATGACAAAAATATAAACGACAGCAAAAACACAAATTACAGCAAGAACTTAATCACTATAGCTTGAAACCAGTAAAAAATACCCCTAAGAAAGTAGAACAAATCATTCGAAACAACAAATCGATATTCCATGAGCTTTTCAATTGCAGATACCTGACGCGCGATACGCTTCACAATAGGTGTACGAGGACAGGTCTAGAGGTCTCAGAAAGAAAGGAGAGAGGGGCATTAAGTACGCCGGCTCACGTGATTGAGGTGTATTGTGAGTCAGAGTAGAAGGTGTTCTGTAGTGAATCTTTGGAAGTTGGAGAAATTTTAAAGTTCTATAGTGAATCTTTAGAAGTCGGAAAGGTTATAAGGTTTTGCTGTGTGAATATGTGTGTGAATCACCTGCTCTTTTCACCTTCTGGCTATTTATAAATATCCTGGCTTCGACCTATATCTATAAATCAGTTATAACAAGTTGACTTGTAGATTATTGTATAGGAACTCAGACATTGGTGGTAATGTAGAATTTATCACCCTATCGATAAATACCAAGTCTGTATTTATACGATCTGTTGCTTGAGGTTGAAAAATTATATGTTGCTATTAAATGACAATATTGCTGCTGATTTATATGAACCGTTCAACGAAACAAATTCGTTTGTCATATGATAGATCCAGGAAGCCCTCTTTCTAAGAAGGATGCTCATGTAGGTAGTTGACCCTATAATCACTGAACTGAGCTAGGCGATTAGTAGGGTTGGATAGCTGCTGAGCTAATGTATAACTTGTCCTACCCATTTTTATTGATTGTATGTTGTTTTGTAGTAATGGCGCAGAGTATGGTGAAGGAAGTATATTACTCACACAAATAAATCACAACTTGCGATGCTGCTACAAAAGGATGGCAGCCCAGCCAACCCTCCCAATTGATTTTTAAGCATTTTTTCTAACCCGATTCCCTTCTGTCAAGGTACAGCATAAATTTTGAATGCAATCGCCAATGTAATCAAACTAAATCCCACCGATATAGGAACTGGCATAATCAGCAAGCATACTTGCAAACAAACCAGGGAAATGAGTGACAACTCACACATATAAGCAAATTCCTGTCTAATAGTTAATAAACCACCATTGAATTCCATGACATTCATGCCAAATATACTGGCAACAAAAGAGAGTGGCATCTATAGCAATCTTCAGCTCATTTATTTTTTTGTTGAAGGAATGACTTACAAATATAATAGTTACCACAGTAAAGAGCATAATCGTCCTTCCCTGCCTAACCGTTTCCCTCCCCTGTTCCACTGCTTCTCTTGCTTCGAGTCGGGCTTCTACTACGCTCATTTGTTGTTGTTTAAGAGTTAATAGTTCATTAAGCTAAAGCTCATCAGTCGGTGTTGTAAAACTTGAATTGACTGACTCGATACCCGGAAAATGAGAGAAAATGACTTACAGCAGAAGCGGTATCAGTAGCCGTATCCATCAGCCTTTGCAACTCCTCGATTCTTTCCTCAATACTCTTCAACAAATCCTCTGCTCTCTTCATTGTACTTGCCATCTTCATTCCCATTCCTGGCTCTTTTCTAAGTTCTCTCTTTCTGGCTTCCGAATTAGCTCTCTCCCTCAGAATATTTTGTACATGTCTTGTGAACGTTTTCGATACGGACAATTGCTCGCGTAAAACGTTAGTCATGATCATTAATTCATCGGAAATATCTTTGATTTCTTGTAATAATTTAACTTCCACTGTGATGTCTATTACACTTTGATGACGCACTACGCTACGTTTTTCGTGCCGGGTTTTGTAGGCGACGGAGAACATGCGGGTGTATTCAAGGAAATGGTTGAAGGAGGTGATTTGCTTGAAAGACTGAATCAAATTTAGTAATATTATCATTGTCGAGAATTGGAGACATACTACATCACCAATTGCGTGTGCGAAAATTTCTAAGGCCTGGGGTCGAAGGGACCGAACTGCTGTTCGATCAAAGAAGACCTGGGAACATTGATCGATTATTATTATTGCCAAGTCGTATACCGAGTGTATTTCTTGCTGATAGACGGCTTTTAACCGCATGCGAAGCCGCCGATGGACGTCTGAATTATCATCTGCATTCCTGCCCCATCTAGCAGGGAAGAAAGTAATAACTGTATCTATGATTGATTTAGAGCTGGCCATTGGTTTGGGAATGAAATGGCAGAAAGGTGTAGGGTTAGTTACTGGAATCCAAAATCCACAACCATAATTGGTCAACCATCAGGAGTCGCGGTACCGTTCTGATATCTTGCAAACATTCTCGACATTCCAGGTCTCTCTCGGCATATTGATCTGGAAGATGATCCGTTGGCGCAGTAGCCCGATAGACAACCTGGCTTTTATCTTGTCTTTCAATGTTTTTCAGAGCCCAGTAATAATATTGATCCAATGTTCTGCGAGGATGCAAAGGAGGATTCAAATCCAGACGGTTTTGGAGGAGGGTTTTGTCGGTGTAGAAACTCATGGCTGTGAAAAGTCTTGCTGCATGAACAAGAAGCTGCCCTAAACATATTTTAGGATTCCAGGAATCCTTATGCAAGCAGTTAGTCTAATTTGTAAGATCGGATGAGTAATTCAACATACATGAAGCTCCTTTAAGGGGTGGTTCTCAGTCCGATTTTTCATCAATCGAAGCGGCCATGAAAGTCTTGGTCTCTTCTTCTTTTCTCTTTTTCTCGTCACATCATCGACTTTTAACTGTGCGATATCAGAAAACATTTTTGAGGTTGGGCGTTTACCACGATCTAAAAGCCGGATAGTTCGGGCTTGTTCTGATCTTGCTCGGTAGGTTTCCCAGTGTAGATACGGCATCTAATTAAGTTGAGAATATGCTAGGAATAATTGGTGGGATGATGGCCTACAAATAATGCCAGGTTCTTCCTCGGTATCGCGATGTTGTCTCTGTCAGCTAAAAGAGTGAGTATAAGTTTAAATACAACTCTTGATGTGGACCTCGGGCTATGCTAACGTACTGGTCGAAATCAAGTCGCATCTAGGCCGCATTGATCTCGTGTGAACAGGGTCATTCACAGAGGGCCCTCGTTGTTGACCCCGCCATACTTCTTGATCAAGTAGTATTTGGGATTTCGTCCGAAAATTTCCGTCAGGTTGAACAACCCAATCCGTGTGCCCGCCATCGAAAGGTGATGAGTCTCCATAGTAGCATGCTATGAGATCCTACGAGACATTAATATAAACTTGACCTTAAGTGTAGATAATGAGTACCTCTACCCATTTCATGTCATTTGCTGGAATATGAAAATATCTTATCGTATCATCCGAAAATCTCCTCGTTAAAGGGTTTCTTCCTGGATCTTCATCGTACAATAATCTCTTAAGTGGAATCTTTTGATCTGGGAATTCTTCTGGAAGGAAGTCTTTGAGCGAGTAAGGGGAAGAATTCTTGAAAAACATCATATTTGCAAATACGCCATTGTCATCATCTCCTTCTTGGAGGTAGGCTGTAATTGCCGTTCCATTGGGGAGGCGTTTGTTACGCGGAGACTGAAGGTCATCATCATCATCATCATCACTAGCGTCATCAACTGCATCAGCCACAGAAGTCTTCGGAATGGAGATACTTTGGGGACTGAGAGGGCGCTTCCGAGGACCGGGCTTAAGGCGGACAGCCTCACGCCATCTTTGAAGGCTCTGTTTATGTCGCTGAAGCAGGATCCCTTCATCAGATTCACCTGGACTTTCTAAGATTGATCTCAATCGAGAAATTCGAAGTTCTTCTTCCCGGATCTGGTGTCGACTGCGGTCAGGTAGCCTTTTCCAAAAGCTCTCCCGCTCAGAGTAATTGAGGCACCATAAGTAGTGCGAATTCAAATCAAGCGGGCCATGCAAAGAAGAGTTTTGACAGATCGAGTCCATTGTTTATGATTGATGCTAAATCACGGCGTTGTTGAGCTGATGTGAGCATCTGTGCGCCAGGCAGCATTCGGTGGCGGTACAGCATGCTAGGGTACATGCAAGGAATAACGAATGCCGATGGTGACACAGCTATGGTGATAAAGAGGAAATTGATCGAAGTGTATTATTTATGGATGACCTATACTTTTCTTTTGAGTAGGCCCTTGAAAAAGTCGAAGCTGTTGCTGTCACTTTGCAATTCCCAAATCTTGCCCGTTGGCCTGTCTTCCCATCCCAGCTCTTCAGCTAGTAATAACCCCCAGTTCCTTGTAATTCCCTTGATTCTTGCTCTTCTGCCTCCTTCTGCCTCGAGAGTCACGATCTGATCGGTGTGCAACCAGTGCTTGTAATAAATTTCCTCCAGTTTTCGATCAAAGCCCATTCGACAGAAGCTTTTGTAGATACACTCGAATTTTGTCAAAATTCGAGCCAGTAACTTTTCGAGGGTAAACGGCGTGAGGTTTGAAGGCAAAAGTGCATTCAAAGAGGTTGTTGGTGCCGTGTTGGTTGTGTTAATACCTATACCTAAGACAAGATCATAGTTTCCGGATGAATAAGATGAATTGACAAGAATACCACCAATCTTGACGTAATCTTTCCCTCCTGGTTTTGAGGGATCAAGGGCATCTCCTTATATTAGCTCGAGATCTATAAAACAAACAGTTATCAAAGAACTCACAGATATCATTGGGCCATTTTAATTTTACTGGAATGTTTGCATATCCATTGTCATAGGACTGAATACCCTCGACGATCGCAATTGCCGCGAGATATTGAACGAAAACAACTGGTGCAGTATGGTTGATTTCCATTGGATGCTTGAGACACAGGGAAAATATCAATGACCCAGCCGGTGAAACCCATACGTTTGAACCCCGCCCTCTGCCAGCAACTTGTGTTGTAGCAGTAAACGTAAAGCCCGCAGGAAGGAGGGATAGGAGCTTTGGATTTCTTCCACAGTTAGCACAAAATTGTATTAATGGTTGAACAATACTGACTTCTCCAACATTGTATTAGTACTTGTAACGACTTCACCATACATAAGGATTTTGCCAAATTCCTCGGCCAAATCCGGATTTTCTCCTTGATATCTCCTTAGGTTTGCGTAGAAGGCATGATGGTTGAAGTAGGGGGTTTCTTTCGTTCCTGGCAAACCTGATTCATGTGGAATGAGACGTTTGGTAATTGCGTTATAGTCGAGAATTCTATCATCCAAACCAGAAACATCAACCTGGTCAGCCATGTCCTCTTTCTCAACTCCTGGCAAGGGAAGCGACTTGACGAGAGAATTAAAAGACCATCGAGATTTTTCCTTTTCAATGTGGAAGGTGTCATTTTCTCCTTTGACGTATTCTTCGTCATCTTCCTTGGTGATGATATCTTCCCAAGATGAAAGTAGTTCTGGAACTAAATAATGATGCAGAGACGAAAGATGCAGGCGGGAAAGGGAAGGTACCGAAGTTGTTTCTTGGCTCACTATCAACCCTAACTTGACCAAACATGCTCTCACGAAATTGGTTCTTGCTTCGTCATCCTCAGCTAGCGCTTTCACAATATCTGGATAGTCTGGTCCTCCAGATTTTGGATCAAGATTTGCAGCTGCAAACCTGGTATTTGGTAAGAAAATTGACGGCATGGTTTATGGGATGACTTACTCTGGATGAGGTCCTGTCAAAATGACCCCTCCTTCACCTACTTTGCGGTAGACCACGGCAGCTTTCCTCTCACCCCCTTCAACATCAAGCGGATGGGTGTATTCTGCGAGTATTTCGACACCACTATCCGAAAATTTCTCAGCATCGACATAGACACCACCTCCATTGTAATAGGAGCGAAAAGTCTGCGGGATAATTCCACTCTTAAACGCCTCTTTTTCAACCTTGAGTTGAACTGCTTTAGCTCCGGCTTCGCTATGATAAACAAAACCTTTAAAAGCACAACCACGACAGATACCTGGAAAGAAAGCAAGTTCTCGAGCGCCTACAACTTCGAGCAGTTTGTCTCCTACTTCGAACTCGCATTTAGAACTCCCATAATATCCACCCGCACAGAAGCCGAGATAGGCACCACCTCTGCGAACAAATTGAGCGATACGCCGATTTCCATCTCCATTAAGAGACCGGCAGTAAGCCAAGTCAGCACCGCCAGGAAACACAAGGAGTGCACAAGAAGCAGTCCATGGTTCTTTGATAATCACTGCATCAGTCACCGGAATGACAGCGTAGTTTGGTGAGAGCAACCGTCGTAGGCTGTACAAGCAATGGCGAACAGATTCAATCGTACTCCCATTCCCTATACGACGTTAGACCATATAATCCTACTATCCGAGACACATACCTGAATAAACTAAAATATTCATCTTCTTTGATGCCATATTTCTTTTTGGGGTTGTCAACCGAGGCACTACAAATATCGTCACTTCCGCTTGATTTCCCTCTCACCAAGCAACAATAACAACAATGTCAAAATCAGAAAGCGATTCGAAGGTGGCCACTGCAACTGAAGATGATGAACCGGACGACTGGTACGGCTGTCGATTCTCGATGGGATGATTGACGCTAAATTCTTCTCACAGGGACAAGCGGATCTTCAGTACAGGATGCGCCGGTAAGTCAATGCAGTTACAATTCTGATATTTAGCAGCCATACTTAGGAGTCTGATAGCGGAGAATACCAAGATGAATGACTGCTATTTTGAGAAAAAAGATTGGAGACTGTGCAAAATGGAAGTAAGATCAAGCCCTTCAAATTTAGCGATTCACCGTCAATCACGTGGAATAAATGTGATTGGAATGGAATACTGACGTGACCAATTGTTTAGTTGGAGAATTTCAGGAGATGTTGGAAGCAGCAACAGAATGACAAAAGGACAGAGACGAAAAATGCTTGATATATGGGAGAATTTCCGTCGAGCGGCAGGTGTTATAGATTTCGATAGATAGACTAAATTGTATAACAAGACCAATTTCTTCTCAAAGTATCTCTTGTATGAAGATCTATAGGAATTGTGTAGATTCTAGACGTCGGTGTTGTAATTCCCGAAACAGTCATAGAGCTAAGCGTGACTTTGAAATAAATCGCGACTCTCGCGTCAACTGAGCTTCATTCATGAAAATAGCGGCAACCTCAACAGTCCCAACTGAGCTTCATTCATGAAAATAGCGGCAACCTCAACAGTACATCCCACAATGGCAGAACAGGCCTCCATGCATATCTCGAGAATGCTGAGATCCAGCGGTTCGCTATTAAGAGTATCGAGAACAGCCAGCTCTTCGTGTCGACACTTTCCAAGACCCTTTTCGACGACACATCGATATGCAGCAACACCAGCTCCAAGTTATCAACGCAAGTCCGTCGATACAGGGAAGCCTCCTCCAACCCCTTCCCCATCTCGCACACCTGCAGACACCGACTCGATAGATGGTCAATCTCCAATAAAAGACATGACGAGTGGACTGGCAGATGAACCACTAATTCTGGACGAAGGCAGTAGACAAGTAGACTGGACGAGGTCTTTCTATGGATTGTCTGCTGAGCCGTTTTCGAAGGAAGCGACAGATATACTGCTCTCGCCAATAGTCCCGGATGATGTGGAGGTCAAGCCAGATGGAATCATATACTTGCCCGAGATAAAATATAGACGGATATTGAATAGAGCATTTGGACCAGGGGGGTGGGGATTGGCACCAAGAGGAGAGACGATTGTTACGGGAAAGAGTGTTACGAGAGAATACGCTCTCATTGCTCATAGCCGGTAGGTTAATTCTAGTTCCCCAATCTTGCTTTTATGCAAATACTGATTTATTTATCAAGACTTGTATCAATTGCTCGTGGCGAACAAGACTATTTCTCTCCCGAAGGTATACCTACCGCCACCGAAGGATGCAAATCCAACGCGCTGATGCGCTGTTGCAAAGATCTAGGTGTTGCCAGTGAACTGTGGGACCCACGATTTATAAGGAGGTTCATGAAGGAAAGAGCCAAGCAAATATGGGTGGAGCATTTGCCGTCGAAGAAGAAGAAGCAAATATGGCTGAGGAAAGATGACGAACCTAAATATCCATACAAGGAATCTAAGTTTGGTGCATAAATGGTCTATTGTATATTTTGATCAATTTGTACAATAGTTCTTGGTAGAAGTATATTCAAATCGTCAAGATGGGAGATAAGTGCATACACCGACTTCCAGATTCCACTTTTTCTCATCTGGAATGCTATTTAGGCAGTGAGTGGCCGACATGACGTTTTCAATGACTCAAATTCCTGATGCTGCAAGGGAAAAACTACAAAACCTTCTCCCATGGTTAGAGACGAGAACGCTATGTGCTGGAGGGGAAAATTAATAAAGAAATTGTATATTAACAGGTCCCATTTGGAAATCTAATCTCTGATTTAAAGAGAGTTATAGAGCATCATTTCAAGGATGAATTGATTGGTCGAGAAGCTCAAGCCAGCATGGGGTCTCTAGCACTTCTCCCTATGAAAAAAAGAGGATGAATTAGAGGAGGCTGAAGATATAAGCCTCCTGATTAGATTATTGGAGACTAACTCTAAAGCTTGATTATCACAACCTTAACTTTAAATTGCCACGAAGTCCTCCTTGATAACACTCAGCTTGTCTTTATGTTTGCAATTGCATAAATCCCTACACCAAACGAAAGTTTTAATATAGCTATCAGAATATCAGAATATTAAGATTAATGGGGAGGATTTCGAAATGAACATTGTGGCGGCTTACAGCTATCAAAGCGACCTTAAACCTTTATGGCAATTATGATACGAGGCTGCGCAGACGCGGGATCTCAAGAGCCCCAGCCCTATCCCCTGAAATCCTTCGTCTTTCAGGCACCGCTATTTGAGGCTGCTGATTAAGCCCTATTTCCGTTACGTGGGATTTCTATTGGATAGTTCGTAACGAATTAAGGGGCACAGCTCTGGAATCACCACATCCAAAACAACAAGATAAATTGTTCCAGCGGTATGGAAGGAAGCCTACATCGCGGCGAAGTCAATAAAGCATAGTATAGATATGGGTTGGTTTACGGGTATAAGTATACCTCAAAGTCTCTCAGTTCCCATTTCTATTGCTCGTACTCCATTTCCTGCTGCTAGTTATAGCTACCGGATATTTGTTGAATCATTCTTCAGCTTCGCCTTCTCTAGTTCATAATGTCCCAAAACATCAGTGATCTTCCGGGCATCGCACACAATATCACAAATGTCAGTCAATGCAATGTTCAGCTCTGCGATATCAAGCTCTGGGGGCAAGTGCAATATGTCCCCAGCCTATTCGGAAACGTTCTTTATTTGGCCATATTCGCTCTCTTTCTCTGCACTCAACTTATTCAAGTCTATTTTTATCGCACATGGAGTTACACATTCGCTATGTTTGCTGGCCTGCTCCTCGAAGTCCTAGGATATTACGGACGAATTGAAATGCACAACAACATCTTCGAATCAAACCCTTTCCTTCTGTATGGTTTAACCTCCTCTTTTCTCATGAAATTATCTAACAATTAACCAGCTATCTCATCTGCTTGACCATTGCACCCGTCTTCTTCACAGCAGCGCTGTATCTCACTCTCTCACGTGTAATCACCCATTATGGTGCACACAACTCCCGTGTCTCACCCAAAATCTACACTCTCTCCTTCATGGCCTCCGATTTCATCGCTCTTCTTTTACAAGCTGCCGGTGGAGCAATCGCAGACACGGCATCCGCTACATCCGGTAAGAACACAGGGGTGAATATTATGATTGCAGGCCTAGCTTTCCAAGTCATCAGTATCGTGGTTTTCATCGCTCTCTGCGCCGAGTTTTTCTGGAACGTGAGCAAAGAGCAGAAAAACAGTCGCAACTGGGCTTCCAGAATGAAGGAAGGGAAAAAAGGATTCCGAGTCTTCATAGCTGGTACTTGCCTCCTCTCGCCTTCCCTTTCTTTCCCTTTACCCTCCATCCACTAACGAACCCTCTCCCACAGCCATGGCCCTCGCAACGCTCTTCATCCTCGTGCGCTCCACCTTCCGCGTCGCAGAACTAGTACACGGCTTCAATGGCAAGCTGGCCAACGAAGAAGTGCCCTTCATGATTCTAGAAGGCGCCATGATCATCGTTGCCACGGGCCTCATGACCATTCTCCATCCGGGCTCCTATCTCAGCACGTGGGCCGTCGCCGGCTGGAGCTTTAAGAAGAGTAGCATGGAGAATCGTAATAAGAATTAAAGGAAGAAGTCGTTGTATACGAAGGCCAGCAGAAGTAGTATCGATGGGGATTCGACAGAGTTGAGGCCTTTGCAGGTTTAGAGTTAGGTTTTTTTTGGTGAGTGGAGAGCAGGGGAAGTAATATTGTATTACGGATTTGGATTGGATATACCCACGAATTGATGATTGAAATCTAAGACGAAGTAACCCCTCCCTTATAAAAATGCACCATCCCAGATCCCCTTTCCTCAATTCCTCCATCTCCTAACTACCCATTCCTATACACCCCCTTCAACATATCTTCTCTCCATCCCCATCTCGTTCTTTCTTCATATGCTATACTAGCTTAGATATCAAAGATTATTTCTCTCCTAACGGGAATTATTTTCATCTAATTCTTCGCTTTTTCTTTCATCTTTCTCCTTTCTAGTCCTTTAGATTGTTCCTTTTTCCTCCGTTTTGGTTTTTGGGGGATGATTTGTCGGAACTGCTTTGTTATAAGGCTAGTAATACTAGTAACCCCCCCCCCCCCCCACCTCCATGATGCCCCATTTCTCCCATTAACCATCCATTTCAAGGTCAAAACCCATATTTAAACCCCCATATATCAAAAAACATATAGAACAACACAGAAACCCAAGAATCCCGCTGTTATACTTATCAATTGAATAAGAATTTCATATTGAGGATATTAATAGTTCATAGTTGCACATAGGCTACGGGTTAGACTACCTAAGCAATAGTACTTTTCGCACTTGCTCAAGCGTTAACTTCATACAATCGTAGTATATTTTCTTCCTAGTAGATATCCCAATTATAATCCTCCATTCCAAATCAGTATCATCCCACTGTACCTACCTAACACCTCTATACTTGTATATAAAAATGCATCAATAGGACCCACTTCCCCCCCTCAAAAGAACCACTAATTCACCACAGACCAAACCCCCAATCCTGTCGCAACAGCCAGCATAAACGTCCGTCCCAAATTTAACACTCCCCAGTAATCCACCAACTGATGTGCCGACTTCCTAGCCCCACCAATCTCTACGACTTTATCCTTCTGACTCAAGCCGCTCGTCTCCTCCAACCTCTTAAACAGCGCGTCATTAGTAGGCTTAATGACCAAGAGCGTGAAGGGACCCAGGCCTGCGCCCAAAATGCCCGCCGCAATATAAGCATAGAATTTCGTCTTGTCGGAAGAGGGAGGCAGTTTGGACGCGAGGTAGAAATAAGCAAGCGCGGCGACGACCCCGATAGGGGGCACGGTTTTCTTGCCCCGGTTGTACATCGCGGCCCATTGTTGGAGGAGGAGGGGAGTCGGTGCTTGTAGCATCATGGGGATGCTGAGGAATGAGAGTGTGAAGGAGACGCCTGCCGCGAAGGCGCTGGCTGTTATGCCGGTGGCTTGGGCGAGGCGGATTGGGAGTGGTGTTTCCATTTCGTCGGATTTTCGTGGTAGATTGGCTGTAAATATGAGAGATCTCAATTGATTTTGAGCTGAGGAACTGATGGGAGAGCTGGGAAAGGAGAAGGCTTTTTAAGGTTACAGATGATGATGTCCATACGTCCGTAACTCTAATGTCGGACTTCTTTGAAAACGACAAGGGCATATTTCAGTTCCGAAAACGCGGGATTGTAGGCACTTCAAATGTCCGGCTATCACATGATCCGTAAATCCTTCGGTCCCCGGCCACTTCTCTTCTCCGATCCTCGCAAGGATAATATGGATTTCTATCATTGGATTTCTATCATTGGATTTCTGAAGAATCAGTCAAGTATCATCGGACTTTTAAAGGATTAGTAATGGGTAAGGCATGGCAAGTTCATCCTCTGGTCATGGGCTTGGATGGTGAGACATAGCATAGTGTTAAGTATCCAGTCCTGGTCAAGAGAAATATATATCTAAGAGGCCGTACTCAAACGTTTCTTATCCGTCTTCGATAACTTTTTTTTTCGTACACATTTCCTCAGCTATTCTTTGTTTCTCTTCCAGTTTGGCTCTCAGCTTCTCAGAACGCAAGACCTTCGGATCCACCTCAGCTTTCCATCCCATAATCTTTTCCAGTGACCACCCCGGTTCTTTCACCCCGCCGAGGAAAATATTCACATGAACATGGAATAGCAAACTCCACAGGAAAATCCATATTGCCCTTCCCAGCCTCACCACCCAAACCCAAAAATACCAAACTCCAAGAAAAAAAATCGAGACTGAAAAAAGAATGGAGCATTTGTGTTCCGTAAACGCCGAGGCGATTTCCATGCTTTATGAGATTGAGATGAGGACATAGGACGTGTTGGTGTTTATGCTTTGGTAGTGAAATCGGTCTCTGTAGGAAGCAATCCTCCGTCGACGGCTTTCTCACAGGTACATGCATCTATCCAATGTTAGTCACACATCCAGATGAGCAGCCTTTCGGTTTCAAAAGGGATTACTCACCAGCTGGACGAGCACCACAATCGCAGAGTGAACCACTAGGCGTAGCGTTCTCAGTGCTGGCTCGGTCGCAAGTACATTCTCCAGCACGACGAGCACCTATCCACAATTATTAGAACAGCACAGTGAAGGAGTGAGCAAGAGAACATACGACATGAGCAGCGAGGACCCTCTATCTTGTTCTCCTCAGCTGATTTGGCACATGTGCAGTGCAAAGCTGAATTTTCGCCACAAGAGCACTTAGCCTGAGAAGCTGCGTTCCTGTTAGCATGTTTCCCTTATTTCGCGGGTCTGCATAGTTCTTACCACAAACGCAGCCTTGCTCGCTGTTCTTTCCACAACAGGTTGAAGGCGGTGCCATCTTGTTTATTTTCGGGTAGGGGCTGCTTCACTATGTGTTGAGTATTGAAGGAGTATATCCGGTATTTTGACAATTTTGTGCTTGTAGGTGGAAATAGAGGAGTAGATTAAGTATGGAAATCCTTCCTTTATATGTTTGTTAGTTTGTTGGGTGATGTCAGCCTTGCAACGGGTCATTTGAAATGAAATGACTTTTATTGGCTCGCTTATTGTTTGATTTGTCTCCAATTTTCTGTAAGGGGTTAAGTTATTCATTACATTCTTTTAAAATGATCTAATATAAAAAATAATGTCCATAAATCTTATTGTGGGTATAATATTATGAGTCATATGGGTCCACTTCGGCCATAGGAGTACTATGGGTCCCATAGTAGGGCATATGTGGGAATAGCTTCACTTATTGCCCCTTTGGGCTCTATGGGTGAATCTGTATGATTCATATGGGCTAGCTGTGGATCAATAGGATTCACCAGGAGGCACCCCTTGGGTATATAAAGGAGTCCTCCTCCTACCTCTCTTCTAGCCCTAGGCTCAATACCAATACTTTACAATGATATGATTCTCAACCTATAAGTGACTCACTTATCACCACCTTCGGTGATACCAACACTTTATATACCAGTTATCACATTACAGCAGTATTATCCCAAGACAAAAAGATCTAGACTACCGATAATATTTTTGGTACTAAGAATAGACGATATGTACTAGCTGAGATATATACACCAAGTCCAGAAGCTCGTAAATAATTGCTTACCCATATCTGAAAAGAGGAACTCTTCCAACGGTCCCTGCTTCTTTTGTTCCTCTTTTGTCAGCCCTCAATTAAGAGGGTAGGCATTGCGAGTAATAACTATTTGAATAAGTACCTATTATTACACATTAGCCTCATTTTCTCTTCCACTCCGTACCTCATCTCATTACTGAGAGAAAAACTTACAAGTCGATCCCGAAACGCAACATGTTGCCCCCGCCCAGCCAGTGCCTCCGCACTGCGCATAGACGGCTCCACAACTCCCACTAACAGCAGTCGTTGTCGCTGCGGCGCTGGTGCTCACCGTCGTCCCCACAACACTCGTGGTACCTGACCCAGCCCCCGCCCCAGACCCGTTCAACAACTTACTTATTGGAGTCACGCCAGGATAGAAAGAAGTCGGGATCGTAGGGATAGCGATTGAGACGCTGAGACCGAGACCAGAAGGCAAGTCGTCGGCCATTTTGGCCCCGCTGTAGCCTGTCGGTGCGGAGGCGATGGATTGGGTTGTGGTGTAGGAGGAGCCCGAGCCAGATTTCAGGCAATACCCGGACCCATAAGCTGATTCGCAGTAGTAATGCATTGCTGCATTGGTATCTGTCCAGAATGCAATGTCTAGAGAGGTGTTAGTTGGTTTGAGCACATAAGTAGGGGGAGAGGGCTACGTACTACTAAGTGATATACCAGTACAAGGTGCGGCATCTGCACAAACAACATTTATAGATGCGCGTTTAGGATCAACGATCGTTCCTTGCCAATTTGAGAATGTCAAACCCGACAGGGTCACTCCATTACCAGCAACAACAGTTTCCGAGCTCCAATATTCATTGATATCGAGAGCGTACGCGTTGCTATGTCCGATGAAATTCGAGAAGGTGCAATCCCGAATATACCCATCTCCACCGTTAGATTTGATCATGAACATCTGATTTGACTGCCAAGTATAAATATTGTTGTATTCAATATTGGAAACGGCCGTCCCCGACCCAAAAGACCCCATTGCACAGCCACCAGACCAGTTGCAATAAATATTCTCAACGAGGGTATATGATGAGGGCGTTTTGATAGTAACACATTCGTCTTTGTTCGTAACTTCGATATCGTGATACCAAAGATTGGTTCCCGAAGAGTCAATCCCATCAAGACCACCTTCATTTGCTCCACGGATAATTACATTATACACTTCTCCGTTTGTACAGCCATCGACGATTAGATGGAATGCTGGGGAATCAACGAGTATGAGATCATGGAAGGAGAAATTCTTAACGCTTATGAGACGAATTAGACGTGGTCCGTAGGTACCTTGCGAGAGGAATGTGTATCCGTAGCCCTGGATAGCTCCTTTGGAAGTTCGAGAGAAGAACTCGAAGTCACTTGTATTCTCGACAACAATCATGTGGCCTCCTGCTGTGCCAGTTCGATAGATAATACCGTCGAGTTGAAGAGCCCACCCAGATCCTCCATCCAAAGTTTGCCAGGTTGCCATTGCGTAGTCTCCACTGGGAATCCATACTAATTACATTAGTACATTCGCATTCTGTCAATGTGGAATTGGATTTAAACATTACCTATTCCACCACTTTTTGCAAGCCGCAAAAGCTGATGCGAGAGGAGGTCCCAAATCGGTGGATTTATCTGCTTTAGCGCCATAGTCCAAAACGCTACAGATCTTCTTCGCAGCTTTCGTAGCTGTACTAGTTGTAGGACCAACAGTGCCCGACAATTGCGCACGACAAAACGTAGAGAGAACGGCCACCAGCACGACCAAACTAGAAAGAACCTGAAAGAGCTGCATCTTGAAGTTTTCGAAATAGGAATATTCAAAGAAATGGAAATCATACTGCTGAAAGAATCCAACCTTAAAGGACCGCAAATCGTCAAGCACAACACCAGAAAACAAATCGAAAGGTTCAATCGGACGGAACAATTCTTTTTACCCTGGGAGATAAACGTTCATAAAACTGTTAATCAACATCTCGCGGACCATGTCCTTAAGTCCCCTATTCAGCACCCGTGATGCTTATTCTCACCGTCGACTGGTGGCATTTTATCTCGAACGGCCATGTCATCTCGGATATAATATCTCCACGTATCGGGATATATTTTCTGGGGTACATCCACTGGGTCATAGGAATAGGCTGTATCATTAAGTTGAAACAGTTCGCGGATCCGTGGGAATTGGTTCCGAAGTACGCTCCGGAAAGGGGTGAAGGCGGAGTTTTCGGCTGGTCGATGAACGCACGTGCACCCATTTTGTTTTGGCTCTAATGTACGACAACAATCGGCCAACAACATATATATGAATTGAGGCACTATTCATGATATGATATACTACTATAATTGATTAATTTAGTTAACTGTGGATCAGTCAGTAAACACCAGCTAAAGTTCCGAAGCGGATTTATGCACCGTCGACCTCCCTGCCCATGGTTTCTCAATATCATTGAACGTATAGCACACTTCTGGGAATGGACCCGTGGATCCGTAAGAGGCGGAGTTCACGTCTTTTGATCTTTCTTCCATAGAAGCTACCACATGCCTTATTTGCTGACAAGGTCTGCTTCAAACCTTTCTGTTTTCTACTGCGTGAGGGCATGGCTTTAGGCATGTCAAAGTTACCTATATAAAGAAGTAATTTCCTCACTCTGCCAATGCTCTCTTGCGGAACATCTGTTTAAAGCTTCTTACTTTAAACGCCAACCTCAATATACTCTAATAAGAACTCTTTGAGCTTAATCAGCACCATGTGGTCTCCGCTATTCCCATTCATCGTCTGCGCATCCTTCTATGTCTCATTCTGCTATAGCCAAGTATTATCCACATCAGGGCGCTGGATTGTGAATTCAAGTGGGTCGCGCGTCAAACTTCGATGTGTGAACTGGGCCGGAGCAGCCGAAACCAGAATTCCAGAAGGACTGCAAATGCAGCCTGTGGATACAATCACGGCATGGATAGCAGCGAACAATTTCAATTGTGTTCGCCTTACATATTCTATCGACATGGCTATTAACCCAACCGAATCTGTCTCTGCTGCTTTCACATCTGCCGCCTCGTCAACTGGGGCAGGATCTTCTCTAACAGCCGTGTATACGACTGCTGTAGGGAAGAATCCATGGCTGTCATCTGCTACGACCTTAAGCACGTTCGGCGAGATTATTAGTTCATTGGAGAGTCATGGTATTATGGTTATACTCGATAACCACGACTCGCATGCGTCTTGGTGCTGCAGCACAACGGATGGAAATGGGTGGTGGGCTTCAGCATCCGGATACACCGCTGCAAATTCCCAGTATTTCATCGTGGCGGACTGGCTTGCTGGCCTCAAAGCTATGGCCACCTTCGCAAAGTCTTATTCTAATGTTATAGGACTGTCTCTGCGTAATGAGCTACGTGCTGTCGGCTCTCAGGATGGGAATAGTCACGCGGACTGGTACACTTACGTCGAGCAAGGCATCTCAGCTATTCACACTGCCAATCCCTCCCTTTTGATTATTGTCGGAGGGGTCAACTATGCTACCGATCTATCCTACCTGTATAGCAAGCCGTTGCCGGCCAGCAGTCTTGGGGTATCCACGAAAATTGTTTGGGAGTTCCATAACGTGAGAACTAATATACTGCCTTGTCCCTGTCCTACACTATATTTTGCAAATACTGATTCAACAATCATCGATAGTACTCCTGGACAATATCTGGCGGAGCTGCTAACTGCGCCAATTATCAGACCACGATTGGCAACGCTGTAGGCTATCTTCTCACGCAGAATAAAGCTTACAGTGGCCCTCTCTGGCTGAGCGAGTTTGGATGGACTCAAACAGGCCCTAGCACAGCTGAAGTAGAATACTACAACTGTCTAGTGAGCTACATGGAATCAAATGATGCAGATTGGTCGGTTTGGGCACTTCAGGGGTCGTGTAAGTTGAAATTTCGACATACTCCTGCTGCACAGATTTGCGAGCTGTGAGACCTATTTCACCCTCAAAACATATCCTGCAACTCTCTTGTCACGTCTAAAAGCTCCTACACTGTCTACGTCGAATAATACTAACTTCGACCTCTAGATTACGTTAGGAATGGAGAAGTCAACTATGATGAGACATTTGGCGTACTTGTTCATGACTGGTCCGGGTGGCGGAACGAGTCATTCGTCAAGGTGCTTGGAACGATGTGGTCTATAAATCAGACGCCGTAATTGTGACACTGCTTGAACCAGCGAAACCTAATCACGATACAGAAGTAGAAATATATAATCAGCACCGATTATTATGAGAACATCTCCCATCGATCAAAGAAATTTACATTTACCAGTAGCAGTGAGGATTTGAACATCAGTCGAAGCTTGAATTTCTCTTTACATCATCTGCCACTATCTACTACCCGTCGCTACCTACCTCTCTCTACCTATCCATCCCACTAACATAGCTACCAATTAACCCTAGCTATCTCATAAAATGGACACCACATCCCAAGAAAAATCACCTCGATTCCATATTCCACAGCAATTGTCACCTCGGGCCAATCAAAACCGAATGCCACCGCCGCGCGCCCTATCCACAAGGCGGTGCCCAAAAAGGGCGCAAACCAGGGCTCAAAAAGGGCGGAAATCAGACATGCAACATATTGTTGGCATCCTCCTTGACACGGGTAAGTCTTTAAACGCCGTATGTCCATTGGTTGGTAGGGTTCTCTACCGAAGATCATTACCGATGAGTGGCTGGTGGCTATTGTGCTCTTCAACCATAAACCGTCTCTGTCCTTGTAGACAGTTTCCCTGTCTTTCTTGTATTTCTCTCTGCATATAAGTATGGTTGGGCTACAGATGATTTTTAGTTATTTTTCTATCTTTGTTGGGGTTGAAAATATATGTTCGAAAGCTTTCCACCAAGTCGAATAATTGTCATTAATTGATCACCCCCGCTACCCCTCAAAATGAGCAGCCCCATCCGTCGCGGGCTCTCCCAAATCCTCAGAAAAGAGCCCTCAGACATCGTGATCCTCTCCTCGCTCCGTACCCCCATAACCCGGGCCTACAAAGGCGGGCTCAAAGACTCCTATCCCGAAGAACTACTGGCCACCGTGCTCCGGGCCACACTGAGCGCCAACCCGAATCTCGAGCCTTCTTTAATCCAAGATGTTGGGATCGGGGTTGTGCTTTCCGAGCTGGGCGGGTCGAAAGCTGGGCGTATGGCTATGAACCACGTCGGCATACCTACAAGCACATCGTTCTACACTGTGAATCGAGCGTGCTCGTCGGGATTGAGCGCCATCACGAACATAGCACTGCAAATCGCCACGGGCATGATTGGGATCGGCATTGGCGGGGGCATGGAAAGTATGACGCGGAATTATGGATCGCGGGCAATACCTACGGTGTTGTGGCCTGCGTTGAGAGAGAGCGACGTGAAGGACGCTAGGGATTGTATTATGCCGATGGGCCTTACGAGCGAGAATGTGGCGGCTAGATATGGGGTTTCGAGAGCGGATCAGGATGCCTTCGCTGTCATGTCGCATTCCCGAGCTGCGAAGGCGCAGGCAGAGGGTCTGTTTGTGAAGGAGATCGTGCCAGTCCATACTAGGTTTCAGGAGATCGATAAGCTGGGCGAGAAAGTTGGGGAGATGAGGGATATCGTGGTGGGTAGGGATGATGGTATCAGAGCGAATGCGAGTCTAGACGGAATGTCGAAGTTGAAACCGGCATTCAAAGAGAACGGCACGTCGACTGCAGGAAACAGCTCTCAGATTTCCGACGGGGCCGCAGCTACACTCTTGATGCGCCGAGGTACCGCGGCGGAACTGGGGCTCTCGAGCTCTATCATTGGAAAATGGGGCGGGACGCAGGTCGCGGGTTGTAGACCGGATGAGATGGGTATCGGTCCCGCGATCGCGATCCCGAAGTTGTTGGAGTATACGGGCTTGAAGACGGAGGAGGTGGGGCTTTGGGAGATCAATGAGGCCTTTGCTAGCCAGGCTATTTATTGTCTGAGAGAACTGGGGTTGGAGAAGAGGCTGGAAGAGGGGAGGGTGAATCCGAAGGGTGGGGCAATTGCCTTGGGCCATCCGTTGGGTGCAACGGGGGCGAGAATGTTGGCTGGACTGTTGCCCGAGATGGAGAGGCAAGGTCTGGAGACGGGAGTGGTTAGTATGTGTATTGGAACTGGGATGGGGATGGCGAGTTTATTTGTCAGAGAATAAGGGCAGATATGAAATCAAAAGTAATGACTGCTTAAAAAATTATTCTGTAGAATGGTATCGCTATCAGAACTCCAAAGCTCGACGGGGAATCATCTATGATGCTGAACCTAGACGCCTCACTTGCCTCACAAATGCCAATCTTCGATGAACCATAGATCCACAGCCTATTCATATGTGATGATATGACTGTAATGACCTGGAATCTTTAAGCGGCATTTCTCGCAATCCGCCCTATAGCCCATACTAAAAGTCCTCTTCATGCCGGGCATAGCCTCTCCACTACCACCAGTCCAAGCCCTCAAACTATGTTTCGATCGATAATGACCTTTCTTCGTGGGAGTTTCCCTATCAGGCGATATCGGCGATGGCGACTCAATCTCCATTTGCATAACGCCTAATCCATCAGTAATACTACTCGGACTGAGTTCTCCCTCGCTGATAGGGCTAGGTAATCTTCGACCACGCCTAAGCCTGTCAACCACAGCCTCATCATCTGCAAAGTC
Source organism: Chlorociboria aeruginascens (assembly GCA_002276475.2). NCBI lineage: Eukaryota > Fungi > Ascomycota > Leotiomycetes > Helotiales > Chlorociboriaceae > Chlorociboria > Chlorociboria aeruginascens. The sequence continues at coordinate 101,253 of NCSK02000013.1, read as the reverse complement.
ACCACAGTATCCCTTTTCGGCATGTATGGAATGTGAGAATGAGCTATGAATCGGAGTAGGTACTCTGCTTGATATTGTAGTTGCTGGATCATTGTGGAAGGGACCCGGGGACAAAGTCATCGGGTCGGCCATTTCGAAGTCATCGGAATAGATGGCGACATCGGACATTTGTGTTGATTCAGAGCTGTTCATGGGAGATACATCGTAACTTTGAGTAGGCGTCTTTACCGGTGAAGATCCCCATGGTGACCAGACAGACTTCAGTTCTGCCGTCTTAGGTGCCTCTTCACCATCTGAGTCTGCGGGAGTAATCGTCGGTGGTGCTGGTGTCGAGGTGTAGTTGGCGGTAGAGCAAGCATCGAAAGATGATGCTATACAACGTCTCGAATTGGGTGATGTACGATGAGGAAGAGTAGCTATATGTCGTTTCTTAAATAAATTAGTACGATATAGCGATTATTTTTGTGCATTGAGATAGCATACCACCCGGTGCTCGCTGAATCCGGCCAGAGAATCTTCATCCTCTCGTCCCCGTTTCCTCGGCCAATCTTCGTTATACATCATGTTGATGTACCCACTGCTCTAGGCTTAGGAGGAAGTTGTTGAAGTAAAATCTATTGAATAGTGGTGATGTGAGGCGAAGACTGGCTGCAGGCCACTGGGTATAGAATATGCGCGCAAGGTCGAGATCGAGAAAGACAAATAATGTCTACAAATATGAATCAACACATATTCTTCCAAAGAAGGTTATCGATCGTCGGCGAGAGATAGTAGGCGGTGGGTTTCAGACTTGCTTCATGTTTACGGATCATAGACGCTCGGGGCTGAGTAGTCGAGTTTGAATAATGGTCCTGACTCAGCAACGAGGCTGAGGGTGTAAGGCAGCAATTTCGGAATTTAGGCGAATCGGGGGCAGATTGTACGAAAGATACGAAGTACGAGTACGAGACCTGTAAGCGAATGCTGAGGAGGGGCATCAAATACTTGATCTAGAATGCATCACTTCATGTACATTTGATTGATCAAGTGTATGATTTCCAATTGATTACAATCGTGCTCACTTATCGTGTTTCTAATAGCAGTATGCACATGCAGATGCACAAAACGGTAAGCTTATATTTGCCATAAGAATTGCCGCGATTGAAGTTCCTGACATGCATCTCACGTGATGACCTGTCAGTCTTTTGGGTACCCCACCAAAATCTTTAAATATTTCTGCTTGACTCACTTTATCATGGTTCGACAACCAAAACACCACGGAACCCATTCCGACTAAAATCGCTTTTCTCTCAATCACCCTTACCTATTCTTTCTGCACATTTCATTTCAAATTTCACAATGCCCAGCCTCGACATGGAACCCATCGTCACTGACGATACTCGCAGTATGCCCCACGTTCCTTCGTTCTCAGAATAGGCACTGACATATTTATCTACAGTTCTGAGTCAAGATCCTCTCATTCCACCTCAATTGCTCCTTCACGAAATCCCCATGACCCACACTTCGCTCAAAACCGTCGTCCAAGGCCGCAAAGATGCCGTCGATATCATCATGGGCAAATCTGACCGCCTACTTGTTGTCTGCGGTCCCTGCTCCCTCCACGACCCCGTTGTCGCTGTCGAATACGCACATAGATTAAGGAATCTTGCCGAGAAACTCTCTGATGATCTTGTCGTTATCATGCGAGCTTACCTAGAGAAACCTCGTACCACTGTAGGCTGGAAAGGATTGATCAATGATCCAGACATTGACGAATCCTACAAGATCAACAAGGGTCTGCGAATCAGTCGGCAACTTTTCCTCGACATTACAAGCAGTGGAATGCCAATTGCTACTGAAATGCTCGATACTATCTCGCCTCAGTTCCTCGCAGACTTGATTTCTGTTGGTGCTATTGGTGCTAGGACCACTGAGTCACAATTACATCGAGAGTTGGCATCTGGTCTCTCTTTCCCTGTCGGATTCAAGAATGGTACGGATGGAAGTTTGACAGTTGCAATTGATGCCATTGGAGCTGCTGCCTCGAAACACTCTTTCATGGGTGTTACCAAGCAAGGTCTTGCTGCCATTACAAGAACTGCTGGTAATGAACACGGTTTCGTTATCCTACGTGGAGGAACTAATGGTACAAACTACGATGCGGAGAATGTGAAGATTACAAAGGAGACCTTGACGAAGAAGAAACAAAAACAGGCAATTATGATTGATTGTTCTCATGGTGAGTCATATCCTATTTCCGTCCGATGGTCGACTCCTAATAAAATTAGGCAACTCAAATAAAGACCACCGAAACCAACCCAAGGTTGCTAAAGTTGTGGGTGAACAAATCGCAGCCGGGGAAACATCCATCATCGGCGTAATGATTGAATCCAATATTAATGAAGGCAACCAAAAAGTCCCTGCCGAAGGCCCTAAGGCTTTACAGAAAGGCGTCAGCATTACTGACGCTTGCATCAACTGGGACTCCACTGTCGATGTACTAGAAGACTTGGCTTTGTCAATTCGTGAACGTCGTAAGCTCATCGCTGGACGTAAGTGAATATACGACGAAACATGATTTGGAAATAGGGTTCAGGTTACGTGGCTGGAATAGAAATGGATATACAAAGTATAATGCAATATTCAGCACTCTAGAAGGTTTCAGGTACATACCATCTTGCGAATATTCAAATATATGCTTTTAAAGGTTCATAGCATACTTCATTTGGAGTTGCTTCCTAACTTTTCAACGGAAGTATGAAGATCTACATAGATTGGATGAAGCATGGACATAAGGAAGACTGACTAGATTTCCTTTGGTTTAGCATACTGTCTTGGCGACTGCAAGTCCTGCTCTTATTTTCACATCGAAAGAAGAAATGAGAAAAAGAGATCTCTTTCATTACAATATTGTTTCCTTTTCTGATAGAAAGAATAAAGATTTCCTGCCCCGCCCTTATTCTATGCTTATGTCTATGCCTACAATCTACTCAGCTTTCCCCCTATCCCATCCCCGTTCTCTTTTACACTCTCTATCGACGTAACTCTGTCTACTTCATCAATTACCCCCTTCACGACCCGCGTATTCACGAAGTCCGCATCGGGACTCGCCCACGCGTAATCTCTCCATTCTCCTAATATTCCCCAGATCCCCTTCGCTAACATCTCAACCTCTACCTTTCTCACAATACTCCATTCTCTCTCTTCCTTCCTGACTTCTCTAACTTTAGTACAAATAGACATGCCGTCCAAAACACTATTCCAGACGCGCATTGTCTCTTCCAGTTCAGAGAGATTGGACACGCCCATTACACTTATGCCTATTTTCCCCTTTGAAATGGAATCGGCATTGGGTATAAGGCCAGAGCCCAAAACAGCACCGTCTCGTGCCCAAGATTCAAGACCCCACCTAATAGCCACAACCTCCAACCTCTCGCCATTCCCTTGTCCCTCCGTCCATCTCGCAGCCTCTTGCACCGCATTCCTCAACGACATGGGCGCAGGATGGAAATCGCCCTTTCCACCTACAGGCACACCAACACTCCGCAACAAGCCCATACCCAACACACTCGCGTTGGGCACCACACTCACACCCGCGCTCTTCAACCTCTCGACACCCCGTGTCAACAAGGTCTGATTCTGCAGCGTGAAGTTGGCGTAGCTCATCACAGCATCCAGCGGCTCCCCGGTCTCCCTCAGCACCATCTCGGCCAGCCCGCACAGCACCGGCACCGGATACCCAGAAATGCCTATATATCTGACGGTGGAATACGCATCCCTCAAGCGGCGCAGCTCTCGCACCGCCTGCAGAACCTCTTCCGCGGACACGAATTCCACATCGTGGCAATACACAACGTCCAAGTAGGTAGTCTTCAAGCGCTCGCACGAGCGCTGGATCGAGTAGCGGATCCACTCAGCGCTGTAGTCGAACTCGGCCGCGTGCAGCCGCCCGACTTTCGTCTGCAGTATGTAGGAGGAGCGAGGGTGGTGGGCGAGGATCGAGGGGTGCGTGAGCGCGTCCCCGAGTAGCTGCTCGGATGGCCCGTAGTAAGGCGACGTGTCGAATGCGGTTATACCGAGAGCGAGCGCACGCTCGATGATCGAGGTGGTGGGCAGGCTGAAGGCTGACGCGTTGTATTGGTTGTTGAAGGTTGCTGTGCCGCAGATCAGGGGCGGGAGGAGCGTTGAGAGAGGGGGGCGTGGTGTGGGTGTGGGCGTGGGCGTGGGCGTGGGCGTGGGCATTTTGGGGGTATATAAGTTGAACTAAGTGGAATGAATTGAAGGAGTGCCGACGAGGTGAGGTGATAGAGAGTGTAAAAATGGGGAAATAGACGTATTTAAAGAGAGACACTTGCTTCATACATGGTGGTGTATGTAAGGGGCTGGAGTGTTGTGGCGCATTTTCAAGAATGAGGGTGTTTAAAATAAAATCCGATACTGGGGCATGTCTGATATGCTTTGCCGTGAGGGCGGCCTCGGGCTTATTATAGAACGCATGGTGGGGTAGAAGAGGCTAAGAGGTTTTAAATAGGTAGGTAGCTGTAGAAGAGTCTCTCCGCACTTTTTGACATATCGTCGATGGTTCTTTTCGCATACACATATATGGATTGTTCTAACTAACATTTCTTCTGTATGACAAAAATAACAATAACAGTTAGACAGGACGATTATATTCTATATGCATGTTTCAACAATAGCATCTACGATGGGTGATTCAGAAGCTTATCGATCTTATCTTCACGATAACGATCCGGAAGAACGGGATGGCGTAATCCGAGAATGCGATAAGGAAGGCCGTGAGAACGGTCCACGTGATGAATCTTCGCCTCAAAGACCACATGTGGTAGGTAGAATTGAGCTAGGAAGGAATGATAAAAAGGTAATTCGCAGCAAGAGATAGACATCTAATTATACGTGCCATAGTAGACCACATGTTTGGACAGAGCTTGAAATCCTTGGCTGGTCTTCTAAGTTAGCCTATTACCAAACGCCTATGGGGTTTCGATGACCACGTTTGCGTGCTGGTTCTAGAGTAAAGGTATCGTTAGGGAGCAATTCAAGGGCAAGTATCTCCTGGGGAAAAAAACTGAATATAGTTAGACGCTCGGGATTTTGATGATCGTATTCACATCGATAAGAGTGGTGCTACTTGAGCGGCCTGGTGATATCATGCTTGGGAATACTGAAGAATGGTAAGGAGGCTCTAATTGCGGACCCACAAGTTGTAGAAAAGGCGAGGGGAAGGACTTGATGAAATATGACAGTTTTGTAAATGGTGATATATGGAGATAATGATGATAAATTCGAATATCTGTCAGGTCAAATTTGGATAGAAATGAGGTACTGGAGAGTTGAATCTGTTTATGCCACAACAATATAGATAACACTCTATAAATACAATGTATAAGTGGAGCGATATAGATGTAAAGTTAAAGTTTCACAAATGAATTAACAAGGCATTGTGGAAATTGGTGATATCACGAGTATTTGCGCACGTGACATGCCCATTTTTTCTTGAAGGACTGGAAGGGTATGTAGACAATATCTGGAATTGGAGAATAAAGATAAACATCGGGATATTATGAAGAGAATAAACGCCTCTTCCCCCTATTCAAGTACGGATGCTCTCCGTGGGTTCATCCGGAAGTCAATCGGAACTAAACCGACGGGTAAATTCAAAGAACCTGAAAAATTACTAAAATGACCGAATGACAACTATTAGGTGGCTGATCTTTCAAATTTGCAGACGATTTTGATTTATCCATTAATTTCGGCTTCAATTAAGGATCGCACTTGTGACTTGTCCTCCTTTTTATCCATATTGATCTCCCCACAATGTCTTCTCTAAAACCTGGAGATCAACACTCCTATATAAGTGGAAATCGTATCCGGAGAGCTTTGTGGAGAATTGTAAAAAAACAGCCCGAGGGCAAAGGTCGATATCAAAAAGATATAGGTAGAATTCAGTCACGATCACGTGATGATGAAGTTCACAATTCTCCTTACGTTTGTTCTGACAACTCTGTCAAGAGCAATGGTCCTTAAATTGAGAGATACAACGGCGGCCAAATTCTACAATTCTACAACAGATTGTCTTGAACCGCTGTTTGGGGGTTGTTGTATTGACGCCGACCTCGATTACCAAGGATACTCGTCAACGTGTGAGTTCGCTTCATTTTCTAAGATCAAAGACATTTTGACATTGATAGGTTACAATGCAACACTTGTCGCGAATAATGTTGGCGGAAGCACTTTCGGAACGGTAGATCGATGGCTCTGTAGAAATTGGGTGACGGGAAATGCCACACTTGATAGCCTCAACCGGTCTTCAGCCTTCTGTTGTGAGAATGAGATGTTATGGGTATGTTGGATAACAAGATAGTAAGGCATTAACTGATTGTAATTTATAGATGAACTCTACGTCTCAGGAGAGGGCCATGGGTTGCCAGAGTAGCAATCTAGGCTCGACGTCATAGGTGGTTGAAAGGGGTGGAACGGAAAAGGAGTTAGATAATGAAGCTTTACAACTTTGGAAAGAGATTTATGTAGTCCACTTGGAATGGCATAGTGTTATTTCCGAGCCATCAGAAACTGTTTTGGGTGTTTTGTTTCATAAGAATGTCGACACCATGTTACCGGCAGCTCGACCAGCCTAGAAGATCCAAAGATTCCCGAAGGGTCAGCCAATGGGATACGCAATGGAATCACACACTGCCTGTTTATGGATGGGCCTTCAACGCCATCTCCGTAAAGATGCAGCTTCGTTCCGTGCCTTGAAAGAACGTTGTAGTTTGCATGATTCGTAGCAGGTACTAATGCAAAGCTTCAGCCACTGACGGGCTTGAGACACCTACTGGCCAGGAGCAATTCTCCGAGTGCATGAACTTCCAGGCTTTATAAAAGGCTTGCTTTGCGCTGCTGTGTTGGACAAAGCACATGCTTGTTCGTCCTTGTACAACACTTGTTTCTCCAACCAAGGAATGGTTGGACATGGTAGATATGGTTTGGAAGGTACCAAACATTAAGGTTAAGCAACTCCTATTGGGGATTGGACCAACCCTCCTCCACGCGTAAATGCTGGCACTGGCATTACTTGGACGGTCTGGTTCCGGTACTTGTGCTCTCCACCGCCATCGTATGGTCTTGAGATTACCGGTGCCGGTCCCGGCATCATCGCACATCGCACATCGCACCTCGCACCTCGCACCTCGCACCTCCCATCAGCAACCTCAACAACCTCAATCAACCTCACTCTCATTCCCTGCGCCGCTTTCACGACACAATAAGGCGTGCATCACGTCAACTGCAGATGACCTGACAAGAATGCATTCTGCGACGGGATGACTCTTGTGTTCACCACCAAAGATAACTACTACCAATATACGGTATCTCGTCTCTCTCTCCTTATCTGAGTCAAGCTCGTGTGATCCAGCAGCGAGGAAGAGCTCCTCCCACTCCCCACCCTTGGCGAGACTCGCATAAACACAGCTCCACCTTACTTGATCAACCTTCGCCATCACTCCCTCGATAGATCTCCTCCCTACCCCACCAACGACAACTGTCCAGGGCCAGATGATTTGCTGAGCCGGAACTTGCGGACTGCGAATATACAAGATGGGCAACAACAGCTCAAGAGAAACCCGAGGTCTACACTCGCCGTCAGGGAATTTACGTCCAAGTTCGAGGGGAGATTCGAGTAATCCGACATCTCCTACGGATCCGCCGTACCGAAACGTGTACCCCTCACGCCATAGAGGTGCTAGCAGACATGATTTGACTTTTCTGGGCATTGGGACAAGCGCAAGTGGTGATGTGCCGGAGAGGAGAGAGACAAAGCAAGAAAGGGAGGCCAGGAAGTTGGAACAGGCGAGGGTGATCAGAGCGAGGGAGCGGGAGAAGAGTATAAAAGAAGAGCATGTAGATGGTGGCTATTTGGTTACGATGGGCGTCTACACAGGTCCAGAGGATTTTAACAAGGCAGTCGTAAGACAATTAATGGTAAATGGGGGATCTTACGCAAAGTCTGGTATACCAGCTAACACAGATCAGATTGAGCGTCGTATCGCACCCTTTTGGAGGGGATTGGAAGAGTTCAAGGAAGAATGGACAGAGCATCAATTGGTTGCTGCGGGTAGAGGTCTCCCAATACCTGCAGCAGATGAGATTCCAGAGGAAGAGGGGCTGGCATCTCCTGAATCTCCTCATACTTCGAATCCCAATCTTCAAAATCTCATGGTACCTATCATAGCACGATCTCTTTCAGCCGCGTCTGATGCTTCTACATCGCTTTTACCCTCGCGTCAAGCCTTTTCAGGAACATCACCGACATCCCCTGCCACCCCCCCTCCTGGATCCCATTCTCCCTCGCCATTTCGCCCTCGCTCCAAAACTCTTGCCTCACTCACAACATCTTCATTAAAGAACACATCTTCAGCAGATATGGTCCCACGAGAAATTCGACTCCCAAGAGATCCTTTCGTGAATGGCCAAGCTATGGAAGTCTTCCTATATAAAAATTCCTTAGAGTGTCCGATATGCTTTATGTATTATCCGCCATACCTCAACAAGACCCGATGTTGTGATCAACCTATATGCTCGGAATGCTTTGTGCAGATCAAAAGGCCCGACCCTCACTTCCCCGAGCATGACCACAATGATCCATCCCACCCTGCGCTACCGCAGGAAGATCAGGCCGAACCAGAGTCGTTGGTGTCAGAGCCATCTACTTGTCCGTATTGCCAACAGGCAGAGTTTGGTGTCCTCTATGAGCCTCCTCCGTTTCGAAGAGGTCTTTCCTACTCGAATACTAATCATGGGATCGGTGCATTCTCTTCAGCTATGTCATCCTCAACTTCCATCAACTCCACGGGCAATCCAGCCCCAACTCTACAAAATCCCGCCCATAAACGGCGCACAACATCGATATCTGCGACGGCCTCTACAGTTATCACTACCGATCGCATTCGACCAGACTGGGCTACGAAGCTTGCAACTGCAAGAAATCATATGGCCCGAAGATCGGCAGCTGCCACCGCGTTACATACTGCAGCATATGTAATCGGAAGTGGTTCAGGCGAGAATCGTGGTTTTGGATTCAGCGGTCGCAGTCGTTTTAGTAGACATCGGGGGGAGAGCAGTCCTGCAAGTGGTGCAACTTCACCAACTAGCCGTGAGCAAGGTCCTCGACTCTTACCAGAAGGGCACTCAGGTCAACAAGGGGAATCTAGAGGTAATCGACGACGCAGTAGGCTTGATGATTTAGAAGAAATGATGATGATGGAGGCTATACGATTAAGTATAGTGGAGCAGGAAGAACAGAAGAGGAAAGATGAGTCACGTGATGCCAAAGCTGCAGCCAAGGAAGCAAAAAAGAAAGCGAAAGAGGAAAAGAAAAGGGAGAAAAAGGAGAGAAAGGTTTATGGTAGTGGAGCAAGCTCAGCTAATGCTAGCGCCTTAAGCTTGTCTTTGCCAATGATTGGGCGGAGAAGAGGTAATAGTGGGGGTAGTAATTTAGCAAGAGAAGTTATACCTGATAGTGCTGAGCCATCAGAGACAAAGGGAAAGGGTGTTGATCGAAGTGGTAACATGTTTGGCGGTTCGGCTCCAGTGGACGTCCCAAATAAAATCAATACCAGCGGCGGATTTCCCGGTGCCAGGCATCTTGAGTCGAGGCAGATCGAACCATATTATCCACCATCGTCGCCAACAGCACCTGTTCAACCTTCACACCTCCGTCAAATGAGCAACGCATCTAGCGGGGCTTCTTCATCTGTGGAAAGCCTGCACGATGAACCTCATCCTCAGGGTTCCTCGTCGAGTTTAGACATGCCCAATGCTTCCGAGACGAATGTCGAAAATACCACATCCGATGCAGACGATTCAGGTAATGATGTTGGGACCGAATCTATGTTTAATTTCCGAAGTCTGGCAGCTATGATTGGAGATGAAGAGGATAAAGCAGACGCAGCTCGGCACGTTGAACATTTAAGTAGCGGAGAGAGGTCGAAACAAGGCTCGCAAGGAGAAGGTTCCTCTACGGACTTAGAAGAGAGCATTGCTACCTTGAAAGTTGATTTCAAACCTATTGGAAGTTCAATTCAAAGCGCATCAACTAGCAGACAGGCGACCATAGTAGAGTCTCAGAATACAACACCCGAGGTCATGGTCACGCCCGAAACACCCGCAGCTCTCACCCGATCAGATGAGGACGGCAAGCAGTTAGGATCTGACTGGCCTCAACGACCTCTCAGCGAAGCGACCCAATAAGTCACTAAATTGAAGCAAATGATGACGATCTATGAACACATGAAATTTCGGCTGCATAAAGAGGGATTATTAGATGCCATTCTATCCTTACATATCCCTTTGGCGTTTCTTGGGTTTTCATGGATTGGGGTGGGGATTTGTGCGTTTGAGGGTGGAGCATGTTTATGGCGTTCCAGTGTTTGAATGGATGAATAGATGAATGGATGGACGGCTGGATTTTTTTTTTTTAATTTTGTCTGGGTGCTTGGAATCGGGAGAATAGGTGAAGGATCGGAACTGTGAATATGTATGGGTTATAATTAGGTTGTTAGCTATATATATATACGGTATTAGGAAGATTCATCTCTATTTTCTATTTTCTATTTGGTCTACCTATTCCATCGAAACTGATGAGATGACGAGTATTTCAAAAATGGCCACCTCTCTCTTGATGAGTTTCAAGTTGAAATATGTCCTGTATGTACAAAGACCGGTGTCGTAGTGATGCTCCATCGTCCGAATAATTTTTGATCTTATTACTTATTACTTCGAGTGAAGTGAGGGCGTGATAATTGATGTAGACTCAGGATTCCTTCCTTTCTTCTGAACCTTTCACCTCCTCTTAAGGATACTCCTTTATAAAATGGATCGAGAGAGGGGGCGGACTTCCAAGAAGCCAGAGAAAAATCTTACTTGAGCAACCATTTCTTTAACTCACAATACAACAAATCCCAGCACCAACGAACAGCAAAGCCCTTTCCTATGTATACATACACTCCAACGGCAGCATCCACTAGTCATCTCACCTGCAGACTCCTCACACAAAACAATAATCACTCAATCCCCCCCGCCATCTAAGATTTCTCACCCCACCAGTTCCACACACCGTGTCTCCTCCCAGACCATGAACAGTGTAAGAAAGGAGCGCGAGTACTGGAATGAGTGATTTAGGCGGCGTGTAATATTCAGCCGCCGCTGAATTCGAGGGCTAGCAGAGGGACATAGAGATGATGGGAAAGGGGTTGTATGAGCGGGGGCGTTTATGAGAGGGCCTTGAGAGAAGGTAGGGGAACGGAGGATAATATAGCATTGGTGATGCTATTATAACTTGTAAATGTAGTGCCGGTGGTATAGGGTGGTATAGGGTGGTTTGAGGGTTGGTGTGGAGTTGGGTAAGTAGCTATTGGTAAAGGGGGCTGTGGATGATGGAGAGTTAGCTCTATGAGAGTTCGATGATAGTGTAGGCAATTTCCCAAACCAGAGCCGTTCAAAAAGAGTGCAGCAACACTTCTACTAAATTATTAATGATCCTCTTCATGTTAATCTTCAGGTATCTAAATACAGCTTCGAAAATCATGAGAAATGGCTTGTTCACACCATCTTTAATTTTCACCATCTGAGGAGAGGAAGCAGAATGTAGAATGGTTGGGTTTGGGCAGATTGAGATAAGGTGTTGGATCGCTGTTTTCTTGTTTCCGTGTAATAGGGCGTTGTAGATTTGAAATTATATATATATACAGTATTTTCTCCACCGGTAGGGGCAAAGATAGGAGTGTAGACTGCAGTTACTTCCGACCCTGCCATACTATTCAGACAAGAAACGCCATCCCCGTGCAGGATGCCGTCTCGATATGGTACAAATAGCTTATCAAAACACGCCGTCATCGCCTCGTCATAAAAGATGTCCAGCCTCCTGCTCTCGGCTTTTCATCTTCCCTAGTATCACTCGAATTTCCCACTCGATCTAGCGGCCCACCTGTCCGCTGTTTCTCCTTCTCGTCCGCGAAAGCTTTCTTGACTTTATTCTTCACCACATCCTGCCTCGCTTCGATCGCCTTCAAAATATCACTTTCCCTCTCTCCCATTTCATCATCCTCTTCACTCAATCCTTCATACCCGAGTCTACTCTCGCTACTTCCTAAATCTTCACCCTCCTCTTCTTTCTTCAATCCGGAAAGTAGCCAGCTCTTCGCCCCCCCAAATATCCCCTTCTTGTTTTTCTTCTCCTCTTCCTTCTGTCTCAGCATAATCTCATGCTCATCCTCCAATTGTATAAAGTTGATGTCTTCTTCCGTAGCTATCCCTGCTGCGATCTTCTCCCGTGCACTCTCTATAGCGTAGGCATGTCGAGCTTTTTGTTCTCGAAAGAACTCGGCCTTCTTCCGTCGGTTGTAGATTGACATGTCTACCATCGCATATACCGTAATTCCACCCGCGACAACTATTCCAATTAGTCCTCTAGCCTCTCAAACTATACGGTAGGAATTTAAATGAGAAATATACATGTAGATCCAATTAAAAACAGAGCCGTAAACCGGTGCGCTCTATCTGCCCACACCCGTCCCCGGATGACAATCTTGTCGAAAGTTGTGAACTGGGCATCTCTGGCTTTGTCGGCCGCAGCTCTTAATCGCCTGATCTTCTCTTGTGGTGTTTCTCCTGGAGGGCCGGGGAATCGGGTCGGTAGGGAGGACGAGCGTTTCGCTGTGGCATGTGGTGTTGTGGGTGTAAATCTCGTGGCATCTTTTGCTGATCGAGCCATGTTTTGCATATACCACAGGAATCAAAGGATTTAAAGGTCTGAGGGGACTGTTTAGTCGCGTTGTGTTATCTACATGAAGAGTTGTGGATGTCAGGAGATTTTTTTTAAAGATTCACCAGGTTGCGATTCCCTAGCGGCGGCTATTTCCGTGATACTTCACCAGCTTCATGTTCAGCTCAACATATTTATTTGTTTACACCAACCTCTTCTAATGGTCCATCGGATTAATATTAAATTGCATAAAATGCGACTCAATATTCTCTTCTAATTCATGGCCTGGGAAACAATTCCTGGTAATGTGCCGATACCAGATGAGCTGGACATCAGGTAAATATCCCATTGAAGCACAGAATTCATTACCAAGATGTCTACCAACGATTTGCAAACGCCAGATCTGGCATCGATTCTGAGGATTCTAGCTGCTTCTACACCTCAGAATAGCCAACAGCAGACTCAATTACATCCTCAACCTCCCCAGATAACACCAGAAGCTGCTCAGATAGACCAGCATCACCAACAGAATCAACTACAACAGCAACCATGGTACCCGCAGACGTATACAGGACAAGCTTCTACTCCAAATTCTGTTCCTGCTCAGAAGCTCATTGATCCTGCTTCTATCACAGAATGGTCTTCGGGATTGCGATGTGTAATGAAGACGGTTGCACGACATGATCATATACTTCAAGACATCCGGAAGGCACGGTAGACTCTCATCATATATTGATGACGAGACTAATTATCTGCAGATGATCAAGGTCCAGCACGATCATGAAGAACAATGGTGGAAAGGTCGTGAAGCTCTTGTAGAAAAGCAGAAGGCAAGAGAAGAGGGTCAAAAGAAGCTAGACGCAGTTCTGTGAGTAATCCCAGGGCAGGTAAAAAGCCGGTGAAATAATAGCCTTGTAGGAAAGCGGTTGGGGGATCCGTTACGCCTGGTGCATCGAATGTCAGTCCCGAAGAACTAGCCCGAGAACTCGAGACATTTGATATGAAAGTCTACAAAGCTCAGATGCAGATGGTTCGAGAAATGACTTCGAGACTCAGAAGTCACGGTGTTCCTTTCTTTGGTACGAAGGTTGAGTTGATCAGAGTGACCAGGAAAGAGGTGATGGACAGCACGAAAGACGAGAAGGGGATGATTGATGAGGAAGAACTGGTTAAACTGCAGAGGAAAATGCTATCTCTGCTTGAGGATCTCTGTGAAGACTGAGACAAATATAAAATCATTGAAGACAACTTTTTGTTGCATGTCGTACGGAACAGACCTTCCATTTCTTCCCCCATTCACATCACGGAAACGGATGGAGACAAGAAGGTGAGTACGAAAATGGACTTGTGAGAATGAAAATAATTTGTGATATTGCTAATTGCATACTGGTGGAGCAATCTGGACCCTACCATCGTTACACGAACACCAATCGAACTGGCTGGAGGAATATCAGGGAGGAAATGGACTGAAACGGACACTTAAGAAAGGTTGTTAATCCTCCGTTGTTGCACAACATCTAATATCAGGCAAAGAAGTATTCGCAACTCCTCCACCAAAATATACAATTCCAAATCGCCAATCCCAGTAATGCAGTTCCAAAAATCTACCCTATCCAAAAGCGTAAGTATCTGAGCAAGCTCCGCTCATCCATAGTCTCCTTTCGGTCGCAGCAGCGATATCTTACAGTCTTATACAACTGTTTCCAGCTCCACAGCTTTGCCGGGTGACATCTCGGAGCTTTCATCGTATTGGATGTGTGAATGGCTGGAGGCAGAGCTTCCGCTGATGCTTTGGGATCTCTTTGCATCATTCCGATTCGTGGGTGCAAGCGAGCACTGTGAATGGCCACACCATCGTTTGGGATTTCTGGACCAGATGTGCAACAAAAGTTTTGAATGACTGAAAGAGTCAAGTGACTCTTTCTTTTCATTTTTGTCATTTTGTCGGAATTGTGATTTTAGAGTGTTTCGAGTACTTGAAACTCGATGTGTTCGGTAGAGATAGCCTCATCTAGATAAAAAGCAGCCTAGTTTTTAGGAGCATCGCTCACCGCATAGAGGTTTCTTACTCTCGTTCATTGTCTATGTAAGTGCAGTTACTTTCAGCCACTTCAAAAGAATGCAAGTATGCAGTCGCGAATGCCCTCTGATGATGTTGCATGGGAGAAGAGCGATGAAGTTTTCCATGCCTGGAGGCCACGTTATTCAAGAAAGAAAACCTAAGGGCTGTAGGAGACTTCATCGTCAAGCATCGCATGGGAGCCCCGGTGGAACTTCATACACCAGTTTGACACTTGCAATGTTTGCTTCCGAATGACTTTCGTTGACGGTGGTTCGGCGATAATGCGTTTCCCATATCATGGTGTATCTATGTTCCCAGGAGAGAAAGTCCGAAAGGAAGTTGCTGTAATGCGGTATATTCATGCAAAGACTTCGATACCTGTTCTATTCATTCTTCATTGGGGATTGATAAAAGACATCCTGAATGGGTTAGGCCCATTTATTATGGATTATATTAGACATACCTCCAATCTTACTGCCGCCTTGAACATAACTACACTCTCTTCCTAAGATCGACCGTTCTTAAATCCGAAAATATCTACTGAAAGATGGAGAACCTTACAGATAAGTAGCCGATATCCTGCTTCAGCTCTCTGACAGTGATCGATGAAGATACTTAGGAGGTTACAGATCGGCTTTTAACATTTGATATGGATGATCTAGTGCGATTAGCGACATTTCCTTGATCAGATTACCTTCGGATCCTTCGAAACATCTTCTTCTTATTTCTGTGCGCTTGCAGACGTGCATATCAATCACCTAGACAACCAACGTAACGATGCAATATCCTCAGCTAGCGGCTGTCGTCGAAAATACACCGCACGGTATCTCTTCTGCCAACTAGCCGAAGATCAACTTCACGACCATAAGCATAACTCCGGCCTATTCGAGCTTTGGTGTAATGACTTCCCCCCTCCCCTCCCAAATATCCTAATCAACTCTGAACTTCATGTCGTCGACGTCATTAACTGGGAATTTACCTACTCTACCCCCGTGGAATTATCCCACTCCCCACTTTGGTGGCTCTTACTCAAACAGCCTGGATATTGGTCCTCTGGTTTGGACGACTGGGTTGAAACCTACAAACCTC
This sequence comes from Chlorociboria aeruginascens, assembly GCA_002276475.2. NCBI lineage: Eukaryota > Fungi > Ascomycota > Leotiomycetes > Helotiales > Chlorociboriaceae > Chlorociboria > Chlorociboria aeruginascens. The sequence goes on along the minus strand of NCSK02000013.1, from coordinate 85,345 downwards.
GGCTCGAAACTTCCTCAAGGTGCGACAGCAGCGTGAGGATACTGCCATTGCCAATGATACTTTGATGGATGAAGATAGGCTTTCAAGACCGATAAGAAGGAGTTAGGAAATAAGCGATTTCTAGGTCTCATATGAGGCAAGGAAAAAATTTTCTTTTGACTTAGTATCGACGAGCGGTTTTTAGGCCCGGGGGCTATAGAAATTAGGAAAATAGGAATATTTTGTTTTGTGGAAGACCAAAATGAGGAATTAAATGGCTTTGTCAAGAGGAAAGTGGAGGAGAACAATAAGGGGAATCCATATGAGGTAAACATATATACTTGAAAGAGACATTAGAATTAGATAATAGGGAAGCTAGTTTCCGTTACTTGCTGTCATTTGAGGAGCAGAATTTGGAGAAGGAGTTGGGTATTCCAGATTATATTAAAAATGCTTCTGAGATCTCCAGACTAAACTTTACTATGTACCTCGAAACCGACAGACCACTGCCCTCAAATCCGCAAAAGCTTGTGGACACATTCTATTTACTACATCATATTCCCTTCATGGCCTTCTGCCCCGCTTCTCGAAGGGATCCATTACTTTTATACACTTTTGATTCGAAGGATTTCGGGTCCTTCGATTTCATGGAATCATATCTTCTTGGATTTCGTTACCTCTGCTTCTTTTGCCGCACAATATGTTAGAGTTTTCCTCACTCCACATCTTGGCCACAACTCGCGGAGTCGGCCCAAAGCTGGCGCAAGGTGATATATAGCGTATACATATTAGCTCTGCTCAACAGGGATCCTTATGTCTCTTTCAATAGGCTCCGTTCCACGGCAGATCTCGATGCCGATGTACTGTTCCTATCTGTTTGTAACAGGAATATAGCCTTGTTGTGAGTCTCCTCCTCCCCTATGTCCTTCTCTTTTCCTTTCAAGAAATTTCCTCACGGCAGCCCATACAAGTAACCCAACCGTGCCGGCAATAAATGTCAAAACAACAATCTGATCCTTCCGACTATCCCTCTGAAAACATGTCGTGAATACATCCGTCTCGGCTGCATCCTTACATATAGGCAGCCTTTGAGCTAGACAGAATGCTCGATTGCATAATGTACATGTTGCTGTATTTGCCCGGTGTTGTAAATCCGTCGACTTGTCGGAGGGGGACGCGGTATGTGATGATAGCGCGATGATGGTGCTGTTTGTGAAACAGGTACATTTACAGAACGACGGAGGCGCTACATATCATTAGATACGTACTGGAATATAGGTGTAATGTAAAGACCTACCACCCGCCGTAACTGACAGGATGAGTACGCTGAGCGCGAAGAGTAGAATTATTAAGCGGTTCATGGTTTCCTCGTAGTCCTTGCGGATAGGTGTGTATGGAAATTTAGAATATAACTTAATCAACTCTTAAATATCTGCACAGTCTAAATCGATATAATGCACATGATCTATAATCATTTCATTTGATATCAGATGTTGTCGAGTCTCCAGGTGAGAGCTCGATACGCTAAACCGAATCTGGCATAGAAGGCCTCCCCAAGGGAAAAAGTTGAAGAGCAACAATCAATTCCTCGTTTTCACGAAATATCCATAGGATACAAAAATGCGTCGAATCTCAAGAATAGACAGGCCAATTGGCCAGCTACGAATACGACCCAACTTATCTTCACGACCTCCATACCTCTGTACTTTGTGCAAATCTCAAGCCTCAGCTTTCTCCACCACGACCCTTAGAGCTGCAGACAAGAAACTACCCTTCACAGAGAAAATCCGACGGAAGATATGGGGTACTGATAACCCCCCTGGGCTCGAGGATCCTTACGGTGGTCGCAGTCAACTTGATCGGACGTATAGACGACCTAAGAAGCAGGAAGAGGACGAGGACGAGGACGAGGATGACATCGAGGAGATCAAAGCGAAACGTGAATTATCTTTAGCTGCGGATTTGGGATCCTACGAACCTGCTACGACTTGGAAGGGATTAAATACTGTTGGTGATATAGAAGAGGAATGGGACCCTGAACATGTGTACAATGGCTTCGCACCTGAAGGTGCTCCCATGAGTGGTGATGAGGCGACGGCAGCACTGCACAGGGCTGTGGTTGAGATTTTCGCTCTGAAAGAAGCTGGATTACCACTATCTGGCATATCCAATGCTGAACCTAATTATGATATCACGACCGGAGTCCAAATAACGCCCTCTGAATTAGGTGCGACATTAGAATTTACCGACGAAGTTTGGCTCGACGATATCCTTGAATCTCTGGATGCCCAGGTTGATGAGACGGCGGACAAAGGGGCGCCCATAGAATTCAAAGAAGATATTGCAGCAGAGAGATCTGAGGTTGACTCTTTAGATCCTAAATCTGAGTCGGCTGCCGTTGACGAAACGCCAAACACAAACCCTACTGAATCAGAAGAAGATATAGCTGCGGATCGTTCTACTGAAGGAGTACTCGCCGCTCCTATTCAATATAGTGAGATTGTAGCGACTTGGGATCCAGCATGGCTTCAAGTATCTTTAGCAGATCCAGAAGTCAAATTCGCTGTAAGTTACAGAGGATCTAATTGATTCTATACTAAAGTTATTTAGGTTATGAAGCGCACAATGCAATTGACTGGATTCCGGTTTTCAGATGCGGACATCAATTCATCACATACAGTTCAAGCTCTTCTATCTCATCTAGTTGAGCCTCCTAAGCCGAAGAAAGTTATCGACGCTCTTTTGGTCAAAGAGGAATTGTTGACGCTTCCTAATGTTAGCGTATATCCAAGTAGAATTACACCTATCGACAAAGAGCGGAGTATGGGAAGATGGAAAGTCATCAAGGAAGAATTGAGAGAACGAGGCCTACCAGTTACTGGTCATGATTTTTGATTGGGAGGCTTGTGTTATTTAATTGTTTGAGTAGATGGCCGGTTGCGGCATGTAGAACTAGCTGCATGCAGACATTTCAACGATATCCGGCGACGTACGATGAACAGAATTAATCGATATGTGCTTGACCCTTTGCGGATTTTACTTTTTATTTTTTATACTCTCTCTTTCATATAAGCTGCCTTTGTCCTCCTATCTTCATCTACTCAGCTCCTACCTCCATGTCAAGCTGCTATATTTAATTCGTTTATTCTAAGAATTTATCAAATACAGATATAATTGCAATGGCACACAGAAAAACAGCAGTGGCGAAGGTCAAGGGCCTTCCGCCCACTCGTATCCAGCCATATCGGCGGGGAACTAAGAGAGCAAGACCCAGTGATCGCTCGCCATCCCCATCACCACCTCTAGCTCCGATTCCACTTTTTAAGAAAAAAGCCGCCCGCAAGAAGAAGAAGCCCGCAACGAAGAAGCATATTGGAGATAAACCCCGAGGGATTATGAAGGCCCCTAAAACATCTGTTAAGAAGGCACCGACGGAGACTGGTCAGAAGAAAGCTGTCGATTCGGAACCTAAGAGTCTTGTTGCTAGTAAAGGCATCATGAAAACCCCTAGTCTAGATTTTTGGGGATGGCATTCTTATTCACTCTATACGCCGGACCTGGCTCTTGTGTTGGATGATAATTTTGAGGATTCTACCTCGGAAGACTCCATTTTTAAGAATTGGAGTTCTGAGGATTCCAGTTCTGAGGATTCCAGCTCGGAAGATGAGAGTTCTAAGGATGAGAGCTCGCAGGATTCTGAAATTGGTGTTGATACTACTGAAGATGATAGAGATGATCTTGAGTATAATCGAACACAACGTACGGTACAAATCAAGACCATCGCGCTCTTTTCAAGTGGTGAGGTATAACATAGAGGAGATCTGACTACTGGGATTGGTGTGGTTGATTGAGCGATATATGTTTTCGGTTTTTCGGTTTTGGTTTTTTGTTTCTTGGTTTATAAATTATATATGTTCTCGAATTCTATACTAATCTAATCTAGCTCTCCAATTCCGTGGTATAGCGGTTAGAGTTTTCCCACATTGGCAAATATTGAGCTCTTTCTAATGTAAGCTTAGTGGCGTAATAAAATCTTATTTTTGTCTCACAATATTAAACTTCCTCTCCTATTTCAGTAATTGTTCATACTCTCCATCACGCATCCTTCACCCCACACCACCACCCTATACAACAACACAATGGCTATCGCCTCACCAAGGAAACGCCTTCCCCGCGCTGCCAAAACCGCAACGGGCGGCCTGGGGTCGACAATGGCGGTATGGAGAGACGAGGAGATATTTTAAGGATAGCAAAGACTAGTTCCAGGGATACTACACTATATAAACCGTACGAAATGTAATGGATGTCAAAATAGTGAATATAGTTTATTCTCGCTTAAGATATGTTCTCGTAAAAAGGGTATATATACTCTGTATCTATCAATTTTTATCCCATATTATCCTTTATCAAAAGCCTGTCTTACACTCTACATCCCATCCTTATCTAGCTACTTGCCCCTCCTCCCCTTCCTCTGCCGCCCTCCTCTCCTCCGCAACTCTCTCTTCTCTACTCCTATACCCCCTAAAAACAGCTAACATCCCCAAATCATACGTCGCCTTCATACACCCCGCCACCACAAACGCGATCCAGAATTTCCCTTCCGCCGCCAAAAAGCCCGATAACAACGGTCCTAGACTCTGAGACGACGTTTTCACCACATTAATTAGACCCATTGCGGCGGTGCGCTCATGGGGCAGGATGACGGCAGCGAGAAAGGCAGCCCGGGGGGGAACGTCCATTTGCTGGGTGCAGGACCGGAGGAAGAGAAATATCATTGCGGGGAATAATGTTGAGGGGGCGGGGACCAGGGAGAGGAAGATGGAGGAGGGGAGGTGGGTGAATACCATTGTCTGAAAAATAATTAGTTGTGGTTTAAGAGTGGATGAAAAGGGAGGACATACATTTATATTCCCGAAACGTTTTGAGATGGAGGATGCGATTAGCATCGACAATGCCGATACTATACTTGTAGTGAAGAAAAGAGAGCCTAGTTTCCCTTCTTCAAGATTGAATTTCGTGTGGAAGAAATAGGTTACCCATGATCTAATTTCGTAAGCTGGATATTTGACGGCGCGGGCGAAGAGGAAAAGGACTTACAAAGAAGTAGCACCCGAAGCAAAGGAATCTAAAGTAAATAGAATACAAATCTGGGTTACGATGACCCTACTCTCGTTGCTAATATCCGGTATCCAGGAGCGTTTTTTCTTCGGCTCTTCAGTATGACCATTTTCGTTATTCAACAGCGGTGCTGTCTCCGTATTGCCAGGTATCACCTCTTTAGGTACCACTTCCACATTCTTACTCAATCCCATAACCAGCGTAAACTTCAGCAATCCAAAAATAGCATATCCCCAAAACACTGTCCGGTACGCCTCTATATCCCCCCACCTCAGATGCTCCCGCATGTATGTTACGCCCCATCCCGTAGCCATCATCCCGAGCGCCGCTCCCACAGGCCCAATCATCGAATACCAGGCATAGATATCGCTTCTGTGGTCTGCGTGTATGAGCTGTGCTAATGTGGATTCCTCAATTGCGCGGAAGGGGCCGATTTCATTACCTCTGTTTTTATTAGCATCTCATTCTCTAAATCCCCTCTAGCTACAGCCCTATCATGCATAAACACAAGAAATAATGAAAGGACAATTACCCCGGACTTATCACTCCCAGGATCGCCGCAACAAGCAATACCCAAAAATCCCCACTCAACGCAAACACCACTCCCGATCCGACCATCAACAGCGCACCCATCATCAGCGTCCTCCTCCTGCCCAACCTATCCGCAAACAAGGTCAGGAAAAAGCTGATTATAGTGTCTCCGACCATAGTCAGGGTCATGAAGAGCCCGATCCGCGGTTTGGAGATCAGCAGGGAGGAGAGATACGCTACGAGGATCAGGGTTGAGGAGCCGTAGGCAAACATGCGTACCAGTCGCTGGATGCAGAGGAATTTAGTGTCCCGCGGGGAGTAATAGAGGGTCCTGAGACCGAGCTCGCTCAGGATCCGAGTTAGGATCGCCATTGGTGTTTGTGTTTTAGGTAAATTTCTTCGAAGGAAGATTTTGTGGTGGGGGTAGAGAAGGATAAAGGGTCGTATAAATTTGCACTTTTATGGTGCTTCCATAATTAATCAGGGTTTGGACAGATCTTGATGTCAAATTTGGTTTGAAACAGGTTCTATAGTGGCTGACTGTGTCCTGGACTACCCAGGTAGGCCCGTTTGACCTTCAGAGTGCCACTGAAGACTTCCGGTTTATTGTTTGTAGTTCGTAAAACTATTAGGAGTCTTGTAAGGATGCGGTTAGAAATAATTTTACGCGATCTGATGAGATCGTAGCAGCAGTTCGGCTCGAGATAGGATTCCTTCAAGATGTAAGTCTTCCTGGGACATTTAATTAATTGTTTTTTTTTTTCTGGATGAAATTGAAGGAGTGTGGGACAGAAAACCGAGTAACACGCAGAAACTTGGATTTGCTTGGTGGTGTTCAGGACAGTCCGCCATACCAAAATATATCTTAGGATGAGTCACGAGACATCATAAGAAAAGAAGATAAATTCGTAACTAGGGTATCTAACTCCATCAACCAGGCCAAGAAGGTCTCTCATATCTAAAATTCACATCTAAATATACGCTATGCAATGCCCCCCAAAAGAAGCCATACTTTCGCTCCCAAACTCCAATATGTCCCATTCACTCCCAACACCTATAAGAACCAGACCACAAACCCTGCTAAGGCAGCCAACATAAACCCGCTGGCCTTCACTACTGTCGCGCTACTCAGTGGAGTGCCTGTAGTAGGCCCGGTTGTAACTATACTTGTGCTCGTTGTCGCGGTATTTGCGCCCGTCGCAGATGTTGATATTGATGTATTTGAGAGAACCGAAAAATTGTACACCCCACAACCGGCTTCTATACTGCCAGATCCGTAGAGTATTCCGTTATTCGTTTTGCCTGTTTTCCTTGTATTAGCATCTGCGTATATTTGTTGCGATTCTAACACCTTCGATCCCCTAAAAGTATGTCCAACTAGTTATTGAAGTTTAAGAAAGGCAAAACGTACAAACACTGACTAAGTTCCCGAAAGACTCTCCACAGCTTAATTGCTTAGTAGGATCACAATCCGACTTTGTCTTCTCATACCCAAACTCAATAATTGGAAGTCCATACATCATAACATCGGTCGTATAATTCTTAGCCAGTTTATCGCAAAAGCTGGTATATTTGGAGATCGCGAGAGAGAGAGAATAGCTGCTGTTTGAAGGTGTACAGTCGATTCCGGGTATGGTAGAGGAGGAATGTAGAGGGATAAAGAATGCTGAGATGAGGGGGGAGGCTATGCTAAGGAGGGAGAGATGCGTGAGCATGACTGACGCGGGGTACCCCAAGTAGGAACTTGAAAGTATCAAGATGGATGCAACCCGAAGCTCAACTATAAGCAACAACCAACAACACCCACTCCAGAAACTAACAAACATTCAGAAAACGTGAAACACCCATTCTCCCCACAGGATCTGACCACTTTAAAGCTCTGTTAGCAGGCCAGAATAGAGGCGCTGACGACCACGACAGCTAAGCATAGCCATCCTGCAAAGAGCCTCTCCAACATATTTATGTCAGGCAATAGCATGCATAAGTCGATTGCGACGCCTTGCAAAGAGGCTCGCTGAGTGACTAAAAATAGAAATTTTACCCCACCACGCGGTACGAGATTGTTGCGTGGCTTCCTCAGCGGGATTACGCATTGCGTGATGAGCCATAGATAAATGATGGGAGATGAGGATTGGTGTTGTATCAGTACGTGTGTGAGAATAATGAATTGATATCTACCGTTTATCTCCTAGGTAGGTAGTGTTTAGGTTGGAGTTGGGTTGGAGTTAAATTGCTTAGCGCGCTTAGTAGTGTCACGTTTCTTGTCACGTTTCTTGTCACGTTCCTTGTCACGTTCCTCATCACGCCTCGTTCTAGCTTATCCCGCTTGCCAAAATTATTTCCTGTTGCTTCTTTCTATTTATCCTCATCTCTCAGTTCGGTATTCTCTTTTTCAATCATCTACTTCCCATTTTCTATATCCCATTTTGATATCCTCTTTTTAAGCGCATTCAAAGAGAAGACTCTTTAATTACAAGTTATAAGTTATTTGTGCTTTTGTACATGGTATTGGAAAAATCTAGCAAGGCTAGCCAGTTCCAATGTCACCGCCAGTTCAAATAAGTCTACTTTAACAACTTCCATCCCGCAGCTTCAACTCCACTCTCAGGACTCAGAGTCGTTCTTGTTCCATGTAGTTTATCCATTCCGGCTCCTCGCTCGGTACAGTTCCGATAAACGAGGGGGCGATATTGGTATCCCTTTTATCCTAAACTCCACGATGCTAATTCGGTACCTCGTACGAAGATATATACACGATGCAACATTAATCTCAATGCTACAATGCTTTATTATCCTAAACTGTAAAGTGCTAGTAGCGTCAAGTGACCGTGAGCGCTTCCGGATCCCGAGGGAGTGAGAGATCTTTCCGTCCTCAATAAAGAAAATGCATTTAAGATGAAACGTTTCCCGGTATTTTGATAGGTACTAAATACAATTAATATTTCTATTCCTAAGTTTGATCAATATGAAATCGACATTTCCGATCCTTCTCCTCGTTGCGGCCGTGTCTGCCCAAGACGTGTGTAAGCACCTACTTTCCACCGATATATATCATTAAGAAATTAAAATCCTTCAGGCGGGACAACAACGTGTGGAGCCGGCTTTGAGTGCATTATTCTCGACGAACTTCCATATCCTTCTTTTGGCTGTGGCCAGACTATGTCTACTTCCGGAACCGTCTGCCCTAATGGTGGCATAGGGGCGGCAAACTGGGCCCAGTGTGAGTACTCGGCATGATTGTTACTTTCCCTTCGAATATTGATGCACTCTTATAGGTGGAGGAATCGGCTTCACGGGTTCTTCATGCTGTGTCGATGCCCCGGACTGGCTTTGCATCTACTTGAACAACTACCATTATCAGTGCCTGCAGGTTTCGAACTCCTCGGCTGTCACTACAACAACAATAATAACGACTTCATTGCCTACTCTTACGGCTTCCTCTACTCTTTCTACTTCCACTACTCTTTCAAATTCGACGACTTCTTCAGTTTTCCCCGTGTCCTATACTGCCGAGTAGGGAATGTGTTAGTTCTACTACCCACAACAAAGCTCGCTCACAGTCTAATGCTTCTATTCCTTCTTTAGGTGGAGGGCTTGGTTGGTCAGGTCCGACGCGCTGCCAGGGAACACCGGACCGAGTATTGTTCTATGTACCAGTCGATAACACCTTCGTCGGTTGCGAGTCCAACAACCTCCGCTTTAGTACTCGGAGGGAAAGATCAAGAATCTGAGAATAGGTAGTTAGATCTATTCAAACCTCGACAAGGCCAATCAGCATTCGATATATAAATACATACATCTCTCTAGATCTCGTTCTAAGCTTCATTTATGCGAGTACTCATGGAAGAAGTTCTGTTTCCTCAAGTGATACCCTCATGTTCTGTCTAAAATGAATTGCTCGGATCAATGATCTAAAATGAAATAGAAATATTAGGTATGTATATATTTGTCTCTCGCATCGAAAGATGACCCAAGTGGGGTTGATAGAACTGCACCTTGGTCCTGAAATGAAGTGTCAAGCATTCGAGATCCGAGAATGATATATGTGTCTCCTTATAAACATACAATATCCTTCCCTCCATTTTATACAAGTCTACCAGTCAATACCCGGTTCCTTCTCACTCCCAACAGCAACCACCTTTTTCTCCCCATTCGATTCCTTCCCAACCTTTCTCCCCCTTCTCTTAACAGCATCCACACCCAACTTCTTATCCAATTTCTCGAATGGGCCTACGCCACTATCCCCCTTCTTCACCATCCATTTCCTAGTTCCCAGCACACCATCCAATTCATGCACAGGCGGCAGTTTCAAATATACCCAGCCATCCTCCCGTTCCTCCACAGGGAAGGTAGCGATACTTACATCCTCGTCATTCTGGCATCGTCCCGCTTGTTCACCATTCAATTCGAAGTTCCGTTTGTGGTTGGGACATGATACCCAGAGTTTATCATCTTTATCGCCGATCAAGCCGTCCGAAAGCACGAACGAGCGTTTGTGAGGGCACATCTGCTGACTCGCCAAGTATTTCCCTCTCACGCGGAAAATAGCAAGCTGGGTATCACCTCTCTTGATAGCCGCCGAAATGCCGTTCGGAGCTTCATCGGCGCCTTGGAAATGTGAAGCCTCGATAACAGGCTGCCAACTCAGGCTCGTCCATTTCGTATTCTTAAAATCTTCCTTCGCGCTCTCTTTAGCCCAGTACACGGGCCTTGTCTGCCCTCGGTCCGTTTCTAACTCCATATTCTGGACCGTGTCAGTGGTATTATTGAATTGGGTGAATTTAGCGCTGATTTCGGCTGACGCGACGGCTTCCGCCCATTCGTCGAAGAACGTGCCTACCAGCGCCTCCATTTGCTCTTCAAGAGAGGCGCAAATCCCGAGTTTGTCTTCGAGGATTACGGAGCGTAGGTATTTGATGCCGCCGGGGAGTTGCTCCATCCAGCGAGCGGTACGTTGTAGTTTATCGGCTGTGCGGATATAGAACATGAGGTAGCGGTCTAGGATGGGGATCACATCGTCAGGAGGGACATCTTTGGCAAGGAGTTCGGAGTGACGGGGTGTAGCGCCACCATTTCCTGCCACGAAGATATTGAAACCTTTATCGGTGGCAATGAGCCCGAAACTGGGAGTGTTAGTAGAGTTTAGAAGGAGGTGAAGAATACTTACTCTTTATTTTGGGCTTCGGCACATTCGCGGACACAGCCACTGACTGCTCCTTTCATCTTATGTGGTGATCGAATACTTTTGTACCTCTCTTCTATGCGGACAGCCATTCCCACACTATCCCCGATACCATATCGACACCAAGTTGAACCTACACAACTCTTGACTGTCCGCAAAGATTTCGCATATGCATGTCCACTTTCCATGCCTCCCTCGCCCAACTCTTTCCATATATGAATGAGATCCTGTTTCTTGGCTCCAAACATGTCGATTCGCTGTCCACCCGTAATCTTCGTATACAGATTATATTTCTTGGCCACATTACCCAGAAGAATCAATTTATCAGGCGTGATTTCCCCAGCTGAAACACGGGGGATAACAGAATATGTCCCGTTTCGTTGAATGTTTGCTAAGAATCGGTCATTGGTTTCCTGAAGACCGTGAAGTGGTTTCTCCATCACATGATTATTATACAAAGTCGAGAAAATCGATCCGATACTAGGCTTGCAGGCTTCACAACCTTGGCTCTTGGGATCATTACCCGCCTCCCTCATGACTTCCTCTAGGCTTTTGAGTTTCTTGACGGAGATGATGTTGTACAGATCGGGGCGGGAGTAGTTGAAATGGGGACAGATGTGATTCTTGACTTCTTGGCCCATAGCTTTCATTTGCGTGTTGAAGATGCTGGTTACGAGGGGCATACAGCCACCGCATCCTGTGCCAGCCTTGGTACAAGATTTTACGTCCCCTACACTTTTGCATGTTCCGTCTTTGACAACTTTCACCAAATCGCCTTTCGACACATTGTGGCACGAACAGATTTGTGTGTCGTCATCCAGATCATTTACGCCATCATCGCCTTCTTTGCCTGCTCCGATAATTAATTGACTTGGTGGAACGTCCAAGGCTTTTTGGTTCTTGACCATGGGAACGAGCTTGACGTAGTCTTTTGTGTCTCCAATCATCATTCCTCCGAGAAGATATTTTCCATCCATGGTAAACAAATACTTCTTGTAAACAGCCTGGAATGGGTCTTTGTATATCAGTGCCTTAACGGGGGATGGCGGTGCTCCGGTGGTCAATTTCTCTAATGCATCGGGGATCTGAGAAGGTTTTCGACCCACTCGGACAGGTAGATGTTTCGGTCCATCTCTATCAGCGAAGAAATCCCCAAAACTAGCGACTTCGACTCCCAAAAGCTTCAATTTGGTGCTCAAATCTGGCCTCTTAAATTTCCGGTAAGCATGGACCTTGGCCTGCGTCAGATTGAAAGACAAGATATCAGCCATCTCAATACCCGGTGCAATCAGACCGAAGGTTTGACTCTCCCAGCTGGCACATTCTCCAATGGCATAGATATCTGGGACGCTGGTGCTCAAATCTTCTTTAACAACAATTCCACCTCCTCGGTCGGCACATTGGATGCCTGCTTTGCGAGCAAGTTCATCTCGAGGTTTGATGCCGATTGCGAAGCAGATAGTCGAGCAGTCCATTTTCTCACCATCTTCAAATTCCACACCTTTCACCGCATTATCCTCAGTGACTTTAATCTTGCCCACCCTCCTACTGAGCAGGACGTCTAAGCCCAAACCCCTGACTCGATCTACCACCAACCCACCAGCATCGACATCAAGTTGCCGACTCAGAACCCAGCGATTTCTCTCAATCAGTTTGACCTTTGCGAAAATTTCCAGATCCATCATTGCCTTTGCAGCTTCGAGGCCGAGAAGTCCACCGCCCACGGTTACTCCTACAGTGCCTTTCTGTCTCGCGGAATATTCAATGAGCTTTTGTAGATCTTCGATTGTGCGGTACACGAAGACGCCTTTGGCATCGTGACCGGGTGTGTGGCGAGGGAGGAGTGCATCCGATCCTGTTGCTAGAACGAGGATGTCGTAAGGGACGACCTCGTCGGAGGAACAGATGACTTGTTTTTTTTGGGTATTGATTCCGGTGACTCGAGTATTGATATGGTAACTCAAGGAGCCTTCTGGGCATTTAGAATACTGTGCAATCTTAGACACGGTTCTTATAATATGGAGTAAGGAGTAATACTTACCCATTCTTTGGGATTCAGATACAGATTCTCGACTTTTCTATGTTGGAAGAAACTCGTTAATCCGACTCGATTATATGCAAGATGCCCTTCTTCTCCAATAACTACAATATCAAATTCTCGTCTCTTGGCGTCGAGCTTCATCAATTTTTCGCTGCAAATTATTAGTATATTTCTACAACAGTTTCCCCGAAAGAATATCCTATGGATGATAGAAATCAATCCCAGGAATAGAAAGACTTGCATAAAACTAATTCCCACCATTCCCAACCCCACGACTACGATTTTCTTTCTGGGTCCTTCATTGGACTCATTCTCAGACCCTTTTACTCCATCTGGCCCACCTTCAATAGGGCCTCCGTTGACCTCCACAATCGAGACGTCTTTTTGGCTCCACATTGCACGTTCAAGGCTCTTTCACAAGCTATTTGGAACCCAGCAGAACAAAGACATTAAAAGATTAACGAAAATGCAAAACAGAAAAGATACGAACACCACACCACTCAAGCAAACCTACGGTACGTTCAAGAGTACATAATCTACCCATAATAATCAATAATTAACTAACCTCGCTCAATCCCCAATAAACTTTAATGGCCTCTTACTCGCATCCCCGCAAAGCCTCGGAAAAACGTCAGACGTTCATCACTTACCAGTAACGTAGCTTCGATTGCACACTCTAAACCATACCCCACTCCATTTTCTTATCATGGAGGTTTTCGGGATCGGTGAGCTGTGCGTCTCCGAGGATTGGACAAATCTATTTTGGTTCGTTCTTTTAGGTTATGTTGCGCAAGGATAAGAGACTGGGTATTTGATAAGGAACTAATACTGGGGTTTCATTGGATTAAAGATGTGGAAGGATTAATTGGGTGGTAAAAACCTGGGGCCTCGAGACCGGAAATCTTACGGAGAAGAAGGATCATCACGGAAAATGTCCAGTCTCATGTACGCGGGTCACATCTCTCCAATCTTTGCCCTCTGTCTTGAGAAAGCGAATAGAAAGAAAATCCGTTGGCGACGAAGCATTTATTCATATTGATCTTGGCCTAGATCACTCAATGTTTCCTCGACACTTTTCATCAACTTCAATAATTCCGCATCTAAACCACAACCAGCCAGCACAGTTACACCAAATGGTAGTGTAGTTATGATACCTTCTGTAGAGCTACTTCTGTCCACATAATTGCCACATGGAATTGCAATGCCCACCAAATCCAGGACATTAGCAGAATGTGCAAACTCTCCCAATTTGCTATTAATCCCAATGGGATCTTTGGAAACTTCCTCGATCGTAGGATGAAAGGGGGTTGTAGGAAGAATCATAACCGTCAATTCTGGTCCTTCGTCGTTGTCGGAAAATGTAAGGACATTCTCAACTGCTCTTTTATATTCCGCCTGTTTGTGAAGGTCACGAAATACATCAACTGCGGTGCTTTTTCGAGTAAGTGCTCCTTCAAAGACTTCTCTTGTCACCGGATGTAAACGATCCTTATTCTTGTTGAACCAACCATCTGGGAGTATTGTGAGTCTTTCAGTTACAAAGGTCCCTCCATAAAGGAGTTCGTTTGCGCCGGCAAAAGGAGTCCAATCAATATCTACCAGTCTTCCTCCCGCTGATTGAAGTGTTTGAATCACATCATCAAAACGCTTGCGGTATATTCGACTACAGGTCTCAAGAGCAGATGTCGGGGGAATTCCGAATCGAAAAGAAAATTTTCTGTCCGAGGGATATTTAGTTAACGACCCTGGACCACGGAGATGGAGCGGCTTTGCAAAGAAATCATCTTTATCGTATCCTTCGCAGACCCTCCAAACCGTCTCCGCATCTTCAGTATTGAGTGTCAAAAAGGATACACAATCTTGATGAAGACATGCGGGGGAAACTCCTCTTGCAGAAACTGTTCCTTTCGTAGGTTTCAGGCCCACAATCCCATTGAATAATGCAGGGACTCGGATCGAGCCTGCCGTATCGCTTCCTAGAGCAAAAGAGACAAGACCTTCACTAACACTTACAGCACCCCCACTGCTTGAGCCACCAACAATATGTTGCTTACTGAATATTGAATGTAGTGTCCCATATGGACTTCGACAGCCTGTCATCTGCTCAACATGTCGGAGTCAGCACTACTCTTTGAAACATATTTCCAGAGTTGGTAGATATGTCTGAAGGGTAAAGTATTCCCGAGACTTTTGAAATGAGAAAATAATGCTTTCAGCAGTTGAGGACTCACTCCTGTGGCAAGCTGTTCCATATTAGTTTTCCCAATGAAGAGCGCTCCTGCATCAATACAGCGCTGATAAACGGGAGCCGATTCTGTCGGTATGAACGACAAAGCTGGGCAACCCATAGTTGTTGGAATCCCAGCAACATTTATACTATCTTTAACGCTAAATGGGACACCCCAGAGTGAGGGCCGATTGTCAGGATTCGGCCATCTCGAATTTATAGCATTTGCCGCGCTCATGACCTCGCCAAGAGGTTGAAGATATATCCAGACGCTCGGTTGAATAGCCATATATGCATCAATACGTTCGTATATGGCTTGGACCACTGTTTGGGGTTGAATACCCGCTTCATAATCTAGAAGTAGACTTGAAATATTCAGACTCGAGTCCCATCGATCCATACCTGGCGCAACTTCTGCATCCCACTTGCGAAGCATACACAATTCTTGATAAATAACTGGCTCGCCGTCGACACCCATGTCTGGGAGTTCCATGGACAGACCGTCTATAGGTATAAATCCAAGTTTCTGATACAAGGGCAATGCTGTAATGGTACTTTCAAGGTATACGGGTATATTTTCTTTTTCGGCTTTTGCAAGTCCCCACTTGGTCAACATTGTACCGGCTCCTCGTCGTTGGAAACCCGGGTAAGTACCAACAAACGTCAGACCTATCTAGAGTCATGAGCTTCATGCTAGTCAACGGCACAACAACTTGATATAGGAGATTGAGGAGTAAAATATTACAGTAAGCACGACAGGTTAATATAGAACATGTTGACACCCTGGCCAAGAATAAAAGGGTGAGATATGAGGTGATGCAACAGCGGGAAGGGGAAGACGCAAGATGTGAATGCCTTACGGTAACAAGGAGTGTTCCCGATCACTCTCTCCTTAGCAGCCTCTGCCTTTGTAGTATAGCCTTCTAAGTATTCCAGACGACATCCCTCTGGCCACGTAATGTCTCGATTATGTGCCATCAGGTTCAAAGTGGGCAAATCCCATCTAGCAAAACTAATAATCTTATCGATCTCCGTATCTCTCACGACCAAGATAGCTTTTCCAGTCGCTTTCGCATCTCGAATCGTACTCAGTGCATCTGCACTCAAAACATCATGTAAACCCTTCAGGCTGTCTTCAGTTGGAAACTGTGCATGTAACAACACGTTCGAATCGAAGGCTGCGAGGTGGATGTCTGCAATTTGATCGACATCCGCCCCTGTCGCAGCAGATAGCTGAAGAACCATATTATATTTTATCTCTTCTCAAAAGATCTCAGTGTTCTCGACGGTGTTCAACAATAGGGGCTAAAGTTCTCGCCTCTGACACGATAGATGCAAGTCCAAGTCATCTGCAGCCCTGGGATTGAAACATTAAGATATCTCGTTGCATGCATTCGAGCGGCAGAGCTATCTATTTGGGTGTATTCAGGGTCGAGGAGGTGGTGGTGTAAGCTGAGAGGAAGGTGGGATGGGGATTCTTCCTATTTGGCATTTTTAGCGACGAAGGGTGCTTGCCGCTATTTTCAGATCGTTTAAGTATCTCCAATACATATTCAACCAACCACCACCATCACCGCAGTTGGCACACAGCGGAAGAATCTACTAAGACCTATATCTATATACCTGCTAGCGCGGCATAGTATAGCCACCTGCAGCATTCAGAAAAAGCCATATGTGGCGACGGAAGCATCAGCCATCTAGTATAGTTGCGGCACCATCCTGAAGAGACGAGTGTTCTCCGCAATTATGATATCCCATTGGGAGGAAAGCGATCTAATTCGGCCCACTTCTTATTCCTAGAAATATTTATATTTGATCTGCGGGATATTTACAGCCAGCCTGATATCAGTCCCAACACAGACAAATATTTTTAGATAGGAAAGTATATAATGCCAGACAGGGGGAGGCTTTCATTAGTGAGAACTTGGCCTTAATTATCTCCTAGACTCTCCTCTACTAGTTGGTGGTTGAGAACACAGCTCAAAGACTTTGTATCTCATCTGTCCGCAATGATGTCGAATGTTACTAGTGAGTCTTGATTATACCTTCCTCTTCAATACTCGAACTAATAACCCAAGCAGAAATTCCTCCTCACGAACCTATCACTCCTCTTCCAACTGCATATAATCGTCAAGTAGCTTACGATTCTACCAAGAACCAATACTATAGTCTGACGCCATATACTACTCCATGGGACCTCAAATGCGAGACTGCAAGTTCTTCAACTGCGGAATTGAGAAGCCTTGATGTTTCGGGTGATATATATCAAGAGATTTCAACAGGCAAACCGAGGAAATCTCTTATGTTATGGCTCCGTGATTGCAAAATCATCATTAGAGCACTCGCTATAGTGATTTTGATTATTTCTGTAGCCATGATTCTTACTGCGGTTACCCAATTCGAGAATGCGAAGCAACAGCCCAACCACCCGCTAAATACAATTCCACAACAAGCGCCCGTTACAGATACTCCCTGTCTTGTCTTCTCCGGTGTGGCAGCACTTAATCTGATCTTCAGCATCACGCTCCTTGTTTTCGCGTGCGTGTCATCAAAGGTATGTAAACAAACGGGATCCGATGGCATATATTAATTACGAACAGTTCAAGAAGAGTACCAATGCCATCACAGCTTGTTTCACAATCGTCAGCGCAGTTGGATTTGCATCGTCAATGGGAGCATGCTTCTTTCTGAACAAGCGGAGCACTCTTTCAAACGACCTATGGTAAGACGTTTCGAAGTCCAATCGATTTTAGGTACTAATACAAACAGGTCGTGGTCATGTGGCAATCACAAGAAAGGAATTTCCAGTGAGGTTCTTAATTTCAACCTCATCTGTCACGTAGTAAACTACGGTTGGACACTCGGCCTCGTCCAAGCTGCTCTGGATCTACTCACATTTCTCATGTCTATCGTTGCTTGGATCATCTTGAAATGGTCCTATTTTGTAAGATTCGGTGTGATCGGAAAGGTCTTCTGATTCTGATTCTAGGTCTGGTAACAATATTTGCTTTGCTTCTCTAATTCTTGTAATACTCTTTTGGGATTATTCTCCTTTCGAAGGTGGGGAATTGATGGTACTCTATACCCACTAAAATGGGCATCAGTATGATGCTGTGTAATAATAAGAACGAGTCCGTCTTTGGTTCGGATGTCATTAGTACGAGAGACAGGTGCCGGTTCCGAAGCATATGACTAGGAAGTTCGATTCAATCTCATTTATTGATCGATCTTTGCAGCGTTATCTTATTTGCGCTTTCCTTGAGTTGGATAGTTGTATAGTAGCTGTGTATGCAGCGCGATTGCATGTCGTGTTATCTGGGGCACATATCTGCTCGTGTTCAATGCCCATGAGAGTTGCCTGTCTTGGATATTTCTTTGGACAGACGTGCCAATACTGTTGTATTATTTCTATGCTATATCGTTAGTACTCAACGCCTATCATACCTGAGGCCCCAGGGAGTAGAAAACCACATGGTAAGTTTCACTTCCTACCCAAAAGACCAGAATCTAATCATTAAAGATATGAATCTCTTCGTAACATGGCACCACCCTAACCTTACCCTCTGTGAGGTATGAATCAATACACCTTCCAAGTCTAAATATCAAGGTCCAGTAGGAGATTGTGGAACTGCTGGAGGATCTTTATGAGTTGCCAAGATATGGGGAGAAGATTATTCATTGAGGGGATGATGGGAGGCGACGGATATGATGGATAGGTGAGGGGGGAGAGAGACATGAGATCGATTGATCGAGGTAGGGAAGATCATAGTTAACCTCGCAAGAATATGGGTACCCCCCAAAAAAAGAAGGAAAACCATTGCTATCTTGTTTTCATATCAGTACCTACCTCCTAAGTGGCCCCCCTCATAGCTCGTAAAACCCCACGTACTCCGTCTTTTCCCCTCGTCCCCCACGCCCTGCCATTCCTGATTTCTCCACGATCTCAATATTACATGCATACCCGCAAGCCACCGAACGTCTGTTCCCAACCACCTCAATAGCCGATCCTGGCAAAAAAAGAAAAAAAAGAAAAAAAAAAGGGAAAAACAACCCAATAGCTCGCCACGATGCGTTACATTCTGGCAATGCAACACTGCCACGATCGCCGTTTTCTGTACAACACACTACATAGACGAACAGCCTCGCACCACCCTCAAAGTTCGGATTGAGGGGGGTAAGCGGAGAATGGCAGGGCAGGAAAATGATTGGATCACCACTGGGTTTTTCAATCGTGACTCGTGTGGAGGACGGGACTGGGATGCCGGTAGTGGTGTATACCTACGTGCCCACTATTTGCCACGGTCGCGTGTTCCTGAAAACCCGAGACGCGTTTCGTGGATGTGCGTCAGAAAATGGGGGTTTAAGGTTCGATGTGGAGGCACGTCGACATCTAGACTTCGATGCAGGGCGATGGAGGGAGGGGAGGGGAAGCAAAAACACCCCTTACCTGCCCCACCGCTGGCAAAAATGGCTCTTCTAGACATGCGATTAAGTAATGCTTCCGACCTTGGTCCTCTCCTCTCCTCTCCTCTCCCCTCCCCTCCCCTCCCCTCCTCTCCTCTCCTCCCCGATACGAAGTGGCAAGACTGCAGCTCGCGCACCTTCACAGCTGAGGAAAGGAGATACGGGGCAAAACGTGGCATGACGATCACCTTAGCAGCCCCGATGAAACTTTCCAAATCGGAGTGGCCCCGGAGCACCGAGACGGTGAGGATACCATACGTTTTGGTCCTGTTGGGAGCGTGACATGCCGCGGACGGGTGTACCTACAGCTCAACGTGGGGGGACCTGTACTTTTGCATCGAAGCCGGCGTGGGAGGAGAAAGACCACTGACAGAAGCCCCGATGCCACGAACATACGCACCTCTCGAACTGAGAGAGATATGTGTCGGCCGCTGCGGACTGGGTGATGGGCTTGTGTGGGCGATGGTTGCCAGATGAAGCGGCCGGGCCCCCACGCTACGACGCTGACTGGGAAGGGAAATCGGTCGTGGGCGCGAGGGGCACGAGAATGACCGGCTCTTCAGTTGTGGATGACCGGATGCGCTGAGCTGGGACAACTGCTCCCCTCCTCAGATACGTGTATCGGGTACCACTGCAGGAAGGAGAGAGGAAGGGGGGGAGGTTCCCATATATTGCCGCAGGTCGGACAAGCACGATCTCGTGACCAAGGACCGCGTGGATGTAGACCGACCCCCTCTCCTCCTCCACTGTCCCCTGTCCACCCACCATCCACCGTCGCCCATCCACCGTCCACCGTTGCGGCAGGGCTATCTACCTCAGCCCTCTCGCCTGATTCCGCGGCGACCCCTGGTTCAGCGTCGACGGGAAAGGAGGGGGAAAGGAGGGGAGTGGAGGGGAGTGGAGGGGGAGTGGAGGGGGAGTGGAGGGGGAGGGGGGAGGGGAATCGAGGCTCGGGGACGACGGGAGGTATGCGCTTGGAGATCGATCTGGCAGCCTTGCACTTGCACTTGCACGGCACTGTCCCATGGACGGTTGTGATTGGCGGCAGCGGCAGTGTTGTCACCCAATGTGCCTGCGAGCCAGTCGTGGACGGCGCGAGCAGCCAATGATCCCCGGCATCCGCTCGCCTGAATGGGCGCCAGAGGGGGGCTCAACGACGAGGCTCCAGGAGTCCTGGGGGTGAGGGCGAGAGTGGTGATGGTGAGGGTGGTGGTGGTGATGGTGGTGATGGCGGTGATGGTGGTGATGATGGTGATGGCGATGATGATGTGGTGGTGGTGGTGGTCTGCCATGTCTTCCGTCCCGCCCATCACTTATACCCGGCATGATTTGGCTGTTTCCGGCCGCGCACCCACCACACGGGATGTTTTCTCTCTCGCTTGGGCTTCCTCGTCGATGCAGCTGTGTTCTGCAGAAAGTGCAGCGAAGGAAGGTCGAATGTTGTATTGGCCGAAGCTCGCCGGCCAGTCAAACCACGCTTCGTCCCAAGTGCATATGCACCTAGGTGTTTCTCATTTCCCTGGGTGACCATCTCGAGGAGCGCCTCAGTTGAGCAACGGTGACAGGACTGGCAGTGCGTGGACGTGGACGTGGACGTGGACGTGGACGGGGACGGGACAAGCACCATAGACGCTGGCGGGAGACCGGCCGCGCTTCCTCGACCGCGGGTCGTTCAGTCTCGGTGCTGGGCTGCTGCTCCTGGTCTGCTTGTCTCTCTCTCTCTCTCTCCCTCCCTGCCTCTCCTCTCCCTCTCCCCCTCCCTCTCTCCCCCTCCCCGGGCCCAGGGACAAGCAGCAGAGCCATATTCTCCTGCCCTCGAGGCCCATTCGGCAGCCCACTACCCAGCGAGCCCAGCTACAGCTGCTACGACTACTACCACCACCACCACCTCTACCTCTACCACTATATTCACTTCCATTTTCACTTTCACTTTCACTTGCACTTTCACTTGCACTTTCACTTGCACCTTCACTTTGCCCCCCCCTCCGTGATGACCCTACCGTCTGCGAATGCTCTCGTACTTAATGATCCGTAATTCTTCTGCTCCCCTCTGTTGCTCTGCTCTCCTTCATTGTGCGGCGACTCCATCCGGATCCCTTCCACTCGTTCAACCACGTCTGCAGCCTCGGACGCCATGGATGCCCCCTTTACCGACCAAGAGAAAGTAAGTGGCAGGACAGGAGATGCACGCTTTGTACAAGAGGAGAGATGTGGTAGCCCAACCGCTCGTCACAATCGCTCGAGGTGCATTGCTATATGCTACCCCCCTCCATACCTCGTCGGCTGCCGCGTCTAAACTGACAATTATCCCCGCAGCGCTTTGTTCTCTCCGAAGCCCTCAAAACAAGTTCTATCCCAGTGGAGAAGCTGCTGGCCCTTCTCCAGGATGGAAATATCCATCCTGCTTGGACGGAGATGCTCCTTCCGTTGGGTGAGTTCACATGTCAACCTCAGTTTCCTCTTGCAGCAGCACAAGGACCCGTACAAGAGCTACGAACAACCAGCCGCGCCAGATCCCGCACCCGATGGCCTTGTGCTCGAGATTACATGCGATGGCTAATGCTCCCGCTAGGTCGGAATCTAAAATCATGTATCGACGCGTTCGAGTCTCTCAAGGCCAGCCATCCTCCGACTACTTCGGCCGCTTTCCCTGTCTTTCCCAGCATTCCTAGTAAGCGCAAATCTACGTCGGACGCCGAAGCATTCCCAGCATTCCCAGCAGCAGACCCTTCTCGAAAGCGCCGACAATCAGGCCATGAACTGGTTGCGATTGCCCGAAATATCCAGCCAAGACCGGCTTCAAACGGCTCTCCGATCGCCTTTTCTCCCTCCCTGCCCGTCGGAGTCCAGGCCAAGAAACGCGGGCGACCTTCCAAGGCGGATCTACAGGCAAGGCAAGCTGAAGCAATTGCGCGGGGTGAGGTCCTACCACCTCCTCGGACTCCTATTGCCATGGGTCCATCAATGGGTGGAGATGTGGGTGCCGGTGGGATGGTTGAGACCGCGACTTCGGGTGGGTTTATTGCAGTTGCGCCCGTCCTAGCTCCAGCTCCAGCTCCTCCTGGTCCTTCGACGAGTGAGCGCTCTGCGAGAACTCCTGTTGCGGGAGAGGGTGATGAGTCGAGCAAGAAGAAGCGCAAGATAGCTAGTGCCAAGGGACCCGTAGGTGGATTCCATTACAACCAGTCAAGTACTAACTACTACTTTCAAGGCTCCTAAACCAGGTGAGGGTAGCTTCTCAGTTATTGCCCCGAGACAACAACAACAACAACAACCAACGACCCTTGCACCATTTATGTATCAACCACCAACTCCAATTGCTGGTCCGTCACGCGAAGGCGAGGCCGTAGGACCAATTACGTATTCTGGAGACATTGCTAGTCATACTATTGGGGGAGACGAACCAACGGGAAGGGCGGAAACAAAACCTCCACCAGAAGAGCATGGACCTAACCTCTGAGGTTTTATTTAACTTCACGACCATGATAGTTTAATGTTTCGACGCCTCACTCAGGCAGCTTCGGATATTCCACGCACCAATAACGGCCATTTTCTTTCAGCCTCACCTTTCGATCATACGGATGGATAACTTTCAATCAACGACTTTCCTTCGCAAAAATGGGTCATAGCTTACGCTTTACGAGATCTTCTCTCCTTCATCGACCTCCATAATTCCATCCCTTCCTTCCTTCCTTCTCTTCTACGAAGTAACCTTTTATGCAACACGCAAGAAACGATACCATTGACTCACGAAATCATTGGGCGGCAGCACTGAATTCTTCTCCTTGCCTTCTTCCATGGGCGACTTTGCAATTCTAGGATTCATTTGGATCTAGATGCGACACAACTCTTCAGGAATTTTTTTTTTCTACTTATGCCAGATAGATGGAGCGGGGTGGAGGCTTAATGGATTTGTAAGATAGAGCGCGGGGAAAGGGATAAATGAATCACTTGTACCATAAGATTATATTGACCGCTGCAGCAAACGAAGACAATGCCTTGCCATGAAAACTATTGGGATAGAGGACCGATCGATCTTAGCTCCTTGTTAAGTATTAATGGAGATAATGGTAAGGTAGAACAGAACCCACTGCTTTCTAACGAAGACTAATCAAACCTGTGTCGACAAAGATAAAAGGTACTCGCGAGCCAGAAAGTATTATGCATATGCCAAATTGTTAATGTAGAGGGAATTAGAGAAGCTCCTAGGCCCTGATATAAATTACTTCTTTATGAGTCTAAGCATAAGGAAGAGGAAGAGGAAGAGTAGCAGCTAAACCTTCCGAATGCCCAAGTAGTTGATGTTCGCGAATGCCTATATCTAAGCCTACTTACCACCGTCCAAACTATAGTCTAAACTATATAAGAGGGGGGGGGGGGAGATGAAAGGTTTCATGTCATGGTTGATACTGCAAGGGTGTGTAGCAGAATAGGTATCCATATGGTATTAGCGTTTTGTAGGGATGATACTGGTAACGAAGTACTACAATATTTAAATGTTTCAAACTAACTAACTCACATCTCTCCCTCCCCTGCCCACGCCTCACCAACCCCACTCTGTCCTCCCCTCGTCCCACCCGGGCTGCAGAACACGCCAATCACTATTAAACGCAAACCCTGTCTGATACTTCCCATAACTGAACAACTCTACCTCATCCAGGCTGGCTCCTACCTCACTCTGAGCCCACAGGGCCAACACCAGTGTATTCAACCCCCGATTGTTCACCACGCCGGGCGGGACGGGGAATTTCGTCTGCGGCCCAATATGCGGCACGTATTTTGCGTACATATATCCGTTCCACCACACCAGGACTCGAGCCACGGTGCCTGCAGGTGCGGAGAGAGAAATCCCGAGGGGGACGTCGAGATCGGGATCTAGGTGCAGGTGGAAGGTGGTGGAGTAGAAGGCTATGCCCGTGGCGTTGAGGCCGGTGAGCGGGGATGAGGTGGTGGAGAATGATGGTAAGGGGGTCGGTGATACAGACGAGTTTATGAGTGGGGAGGAGGGAAGATGCCAGCCGAGACGTTCACCGTATAGACCGCCTTCATTCATTGGACCCCGGACGGGGTCGAGATTCCTGTCTCCCCCTGCATTCCCTTGGATTTTCCAGAGCGTGAACCCTGCAGAGCTTGAAGGGGAGGGTAGGAGCGAGGCCCCTAGGATGCCGCGGGGATTTTCAACGCCTTTGGCTGTAGAGGTTTCGTCGTGCCCGTGGTAGTCGATTATGAGTGTTATTACATTCTTTGAGGGTTTAAGGACCGAGGGCGGAAGAGTGAGGACGGCGTTTGTTGTACTTAGGGAGGCATTTCCTATGTCTCCACCAATAGAAACGCCGTTAAGGAAAGCTGACCAACCAAATGCTAGACCCCCTGAAGCGGTGATATTCACGGATGTGAAGTTTAGATTATCGAAGTAGCCACGATAGATTTTGGCGCCTGTGTAGTAACCATAATCACTGGAGAAGAGGACTGGAAGAGTAAGGGGTGGTACAGGGCTTAAAGTCGTTGTTTTATTGCAGGTTGTCCATTTGGAGTCATCATAGCTGGGTGATATCTCGGGCAAGGAATCAGCTGAATGCCAGTCTTTCAAAGGTGGGAGGGAGATGGCTCGATCTTCGGCTCCTGGAATACTGGCAGTCACGGAACCGTAAGAGGTCTTGAAGGCTGGAAGACGGATACCATTCCAGTCGATCGTTTCGACATCTGAATTTCCGGTGTAGACTTCAATAGTTATGGCGTTATCGTTGTCTCCAGATATATTTACGACTCCATGAGATATGTTAGCACTTCGAACGAGGTAAGGGCCAAGGACAAAGATCTGCTCATCAGGCTTGACATCCGGGTTTGTGGTCGTTGGTGGAGCCCAAAATTTCCATGCTGAAGGGATATCGAGAAGATATACCAAAACACCGTTGCTAAATTTAACTGTGGTTTGGCCAACTCCCTGGGTATAAATAAACGCTTGTGTTCCATTTGAAGAAATATATGTAAAATTCGTTGGCCCATATACCTCATAACTGAGGTTCTTGGTATTCTTAAATGCGAATTGACCAACTTGACCGGATTCCAGATAAAGGGCGAGAACTTCGACGTCAAAGATTCCATATGTAAGGATATCGGCTGATGAATAAAGGAGCGTTTTTGTACCAAAATTATAGTCCGTGACGAGAATCTTGCTTTGGTGGCCGTCGAGACTGACGTTTGGAACAGTGATATTGCCTACGGAAGTCTTCAGATACACATCAAAAGTTATTGAAGCGGTAGACGGCGAATTATCTTGTTGTAGAGTATAAAATCCAGCATTGGTATCTGGGTTCCGCAGTACCCATGACCAAGCTTCTGTTGATGAGACCTTTATTTGTTAGTTTCTCAAAATATTAGGTCTCTTGACTAACTCACAGAATATCCTGTACCATTGCCTTCCATGTACGTCTTCAATAGATCAGTTGAAACTCTTGTGAAGAGACCAATAAGTTTGGTCTGATAGAGTTTGTCCTGTATTTGTCTCGTTTCTCGTAGAGGCGCCGAGTAATCATAGGATGTATATACAACAGGAGCTGCCGCTATTAATGATTAATCTTGAATTCTTCATAAATGCCTATTTAGACTCACAATAACCCCAATTCGTCCCACCCCATGTCATATATAAACTCATGAGTGTTGCTCTCTGCCCAATATTATTTTTATAATATAAATCTGCAAACTTCGGTTCATGTTCCGCGGTACAATCGTCATAAAAACTGCCTCCCCACGGAGTGAAATATCCACCCTCGAACTCCGGGAAGTAATTGGGTTGGGTATATGAGTAATTGGCAAACCATTGATAGTAATTCCGAACCACGCTAAATCCAGTATTGGGATTTGTGCATGAAAGCCCACCAGGATAGCTATCGAGTCCATACATATTGACTGCACCGCCGACGTCCTCATAGTCGGTACTCCAAGATATGCTTCTTTGCCCCTTTTCGTTACTACTAAACGGAACTGTTACTCCTGCGGCTCGAAAAGCTGCTTCGAGTTGTTCCATGTAAAGAACTAAGGTATTGTCTGCCGTATGTGTAGTTTCTTGCAGCTCGTTCTCGACTTGGTTCATAATAACAGGCTATTTTTCTTAGTGATAATCCAAGCTGTTCTGTGAGCCTTACTCCTCCTTGGGTGATTTCATTCTTTGCTAGTATTTCACCAATCTTTGTTACCCATGGAAGCCATGCCGCCTGGTATGTGCTATCACTCGTTCTTAGAGATCCCATGCTTCCATCGGAGCCCCAGAGTGCCAAACCTCCCCCATTGGTCTCAGCATTGCAGTAAGGCCCGGCTCGAGCGATAATGTATAGACCAGCTTCTTTTGCATAATCAAACAGTCTTTGTACATTCTTCCCAGATGTTTCGAAATCGTACACTCCCTCTGCTGGGGAGTGGTAGGACCAGAAGAAGTAGACACTAGGTGTGTTAGCTATTTTCTGCCTGAAGCCAAGGACACTCACCTAATAGCATTAAAACCATTGGCACGGAACTTGTGAAAGATATCCTGATTGAAATGAGTATCACAACTCAATTGAGAAACTAACTCACCAGCCACATTTCTGGTACCGGCATCCTTTGGTAATGGAATTCGCCAGAGCTACACAAGTCAGTACATCCCATGAATGCCATAGCTAGGCTCACAAAATGAAGACTCTATTCCCATTGACAGTGGCACTAAAAGAATCCCAGGTCACCACACCAGTCAAGCCATCACTCATAGCACTCGAAGCCCAATAGAGCGTCCACAGCGCAGCAAAAACCCGCAAGAAATACATTGCGATTTGCAATCTCCGCTCGATATCCTCCAGTAGATTGTAAGTATAGTAAACATCAGTACGACGGCGAGGTTTTTATAGCAAAACATTGTATCCATCCATCAGAACCCAAGTCGGATAAAGGCTGGACTCCACATCATTCACCCCGCGATCTGGTCTTCCCCAGATTCCACCAATTACGGAATCCGAAGGTGCACTGCGAAAGATGCTATATCTCTGTGGGGGAAGTGTCATTGCTCAGTGCCGTTACTCTCGATCGACTCTACTGTAATGTTTCGGCAGCCTTTCTACCGACATACGCGGAGGTTGGAGCTTGGGATTGGAGATCATCATGCCGAGCTCAAAAGTAGGGAGCTTCGCGGTAGGCCACGAAATAAAGCTATGCAGCACCAGCCACCAGAGCCACAACGGTCACGGTACGGGTACGGCCCCCACTTCCTAGCTACTCCGCTATTTCTACGGCCGTTTCCTGTAGTACTAGGTACCTACTAAGATGGAATCGGATTTGTATTTCTCTCTTATTGTTCTATACCCCGGTGATGATAATATGCGACACCAATTCTAAAGCACATCTATCCGTTATGTCCCATGTAGCTCCTGAGAATACAGCACTTTAGCAAACCACTTTCATATCCCACCACGCAAATCTATCCTAATCCTTGACGTCGACCCCAAACTCCCCATAGATTTCACCGATCCTGACACCTCTATTATCCGCAATCATACCCACCAAGCCCTGTCCTACATCCCTAATATCGTTGTAATCATGTAGATGTTTGATATGCCTTTTTACTGTCTCGGCTGCTGGGTGCCTATGGAAGTCAGCAGTATCCATATATTCCTCAATAGATTGGCTCACTCCAATTCCTTGCTCACAGCTTCGAGTTTCTCTCGTTTACTAGCTATTTCGGAGAGCAGGGAGGTATTGCGTGCTTGTAGGGAAGCCTGAAACTATTAGCGGGGCGTCGTGGAGATTTCGTAGAATATCTGGACTTACGATCTTCATGGCTTTTAGCTCAGCGTATAGAACATCTTTGTTCTTAGGAGATCCATCTCCCGATAACCCCTCCCTCTCCCGTCTTGGTGGATTGAGGTGGATTTCTTCTGGTTGGGAATGTGGCGATGTAGTCTTGTCTTCCTGGGCATTCTTGCTCTGAGACTTCCCGGTAGATAGAGCTCCCATTAGCTTAGATGATACATTCGTCCCTATATCCGTGCCTTTAACTTCATCTTGTGGTGGTAGGGGGCCTTGTTGCTCGATTACCGTGCCTTGAATTTTTGAGACATAAGATGATGAAATGCTGGCGTCCTTTCCCGTGGTCCTCGGTGCGGGAATAGGTTCGTCGAGGTACATAGTAGAATAATCCTTTGTGGTTTTGGATGCATCGTTTGGAGCCTCCTTGCCATCTTCATTGTCGGAGGTGGAATTGGAAGTCACTCCTTTCGCTTTCGAAGCCGGCATAGGAACTCTCTCTTCCTTCTCAATAGCCATTCCTTCAAGCCCATCCTCTGTAATAGCCAATTTATTAACCACCTCATGATTCCCACCATCAAGATCAACATCAGCATCAATATCCACACACCTTCTAGCTTCCCCATCCTTAAGCCTGGCAGTCGCCCTCTCTATATCACCAACATCTCTCATCTCCACATCCTCGTCCTTCCTCAAACTACGACTCGGCGAGGAACTCAATGATGAAACCGCCTCGCTGTCAGGAATTACAGCTTTGCCGACATCCTTTTCGTTCCCCTCATTCTCTCCGTTGGCTCCCAATGATAATATAGGTAAACCGACCCCTCCTGCCTCTCCACCATGCCCATCTCCATCTCCATCTCCATCTCCATCTTTATCGACACCAGCATCTTCCTCCTCAATCTCCCCTTCAACACCACTTCCCTCCAGTTCCGGTAGTTCCTGCTCCTCTTGTCCATCTGTATCATCAGGTAGAGTTCCCTCCTTGCTCGGGGATAGAGAGACGATTGGAGTCCGAGATCTAGCGGGGTCTGATTGGCCGATGATGGAGGATGGGATTGTAGCCATTTTGTATGTTTAGGGCGTTGAGATGGATTTCCAGGGGATATTTTGAGGTCGGTGGTAATTTAGGGTGGCTAGTTATGAGTCGAAAGGGGGATCATGATTCTTGGGAGGACTGATGTGTGACAGTTCTGGTGGTTGTTTGAACTTCGAAGAGCGACAAACAGGGACATTTCTTTTGACACGCCACCATGCACCTTCAATTGTTGTATCCTAGAATATATACTTGGCTCGACCTTCTAATTGATTATCCTTCCCAATCTACCTCCTCAACTCTTATTTCTACCACACTTCTCATTATCCAGCTTCGTGATCACGTGGCATCCTCCTCCTTCCGTCTCCTGCTCGAGCGCCTTTGAATAAATAGGTACTTGAATAGTTAAGCAAGTCAAAGATCTACTCGCTGCTACTACTTGCATTGAATTGAATCACTTTCATCAGAATAAAAACCACTTTTGGCCTGACAAAGCATATAGGGAGAAAAAGCCCTATGGAATTGGGATATCAAACCCTTGAAATCACCTGCTCATCACCTACCACCACTGAATTTCATTCAGCCATTTCTTCACGAAAATTGATCCACAGGTCCAAGCAGATGAGGTAGAATTTTTTTGATGACAGTTACACCCGCAATCTCGGCTCAATAACCCCGTGAAAGCAGAGAGAAGCTACGATCATACAAAATTGCATCCCCCAAGCCCTCTAGAATCAGTAGAAAGATTCCACCATCGTATCCTTCAAACTTGTATTGATAGCACCAGCACCACTCCCATGGGCCTCTCCTAATCTAAACACACTCTCCACAACGCTCAGTTCCGTAGCTGTAGTATCTAAGCCTGTGACAGCTAACCAATCATTAACCACGATCCCAGCACCAATTACACTGCTGCCTCTATTCACACTCCCAGCTACTAGAGGTACTTGCAGAAGGCTTGAGAGTTCGTCCTGATCTTGGATGGAGGTTTTAGGATGGACGATTCCTCCTTGATTTGAGAGGGCCATGTAGGAACCGACAAGAACATTATCCGCGATTGTTTGGCGGAAAACTTCGACACCGAGGACATCGGCAATTATTTCTTCGGTTTCACGTTCGAGATCGGGGTGGACGAGGGCAACGTGGTCGTTAGATACTATGACATTTCCCAAAGCTGAGAGACGTTCTTCTATTCTCTTTGGTGTTGTTGGTAATTATTTGCGACAAAAGAATGGAGTAGCATACTTGTATCTTGACTTCATCTGGTAAACTATTTCTCAGATGTTGTAATTCTTGATCGGTTGTGCTCGTTGGTACCAAGAGACCCTTTCGGTTTCTATATCCTGATTAGAAATGTCCACAGTTTTGTACGTCGAGCCCAACATACCCAGCAGTCAATCTTCCAATAATCCTCGTTCCAGCAATTGTCGCATGGCAAATAGGAATAACATCTTGGAGTTCTGCCTCGAAAACACTATTCCTCCGTCAGCATTTGCCCGTCAAGAAGCCGTCAGATTCTCTGGGCCGCAGTCTTGTGAACGTATCGATAGCAGCATACCTATAGAAATTCTCGCTGGCACCAACAGCTACCAAAGCATATGAATTCGTCAAGGTTGAAAAGACACCAACTCTATCAGCCTCGAATTAATTCTGTTATACAGAAGAGCTTTCGCAAACCATAGTGGGGTGGAGGGGCAACCTACTCATTCGAGTTCTCAAACTGTGCTCGAACCGCCATAATGTGCTGGATTCTTCTTAATCTCTTGGTAAAGACGATTTGTAGGGGGAAATTATTCGAAAATGTGATAAGAAGATGTGGATGAGTGAAGTCGAAGAGGTAGTGTTTTATGGATTGAAAATTGATGCTCTGCTGATGCTTCCCTATATGTCGTCAAAATTTGAGTAGACTGGGACTCGCTAGCAGGCGCTAGAGGAATGACTGCAGATGATTTTCGTGAGTGACTCAGACTTATATCAAAATTCTGTAGCGCAGCTGCTTGGTGACTCGATGTGAAGAGAAAGATTAGTGACTGCATAGAAAGTATGATTTGATTATTGACGCCTTTAGCATAAAATGCCTTGCAGACCACTAAAAATAGACTTATTCCCTCGCTTATTTATATCCAATTCCACAATTATTCTACGAGCTCACAGCTTCTTACATAGGTAGGTAAGGAGGCCATTAATTTGTGATAGAGTTATTTCTCAAAGGTTCTTGTTGTTGATATGGCTAGATTATAATGCACATAAAGCTCCACGTAATAATTTCAAGTTTTAATTTAATAACCCTAATTTTAACGGGATCACGAAATGGGCAACCACATACATTCGAACCCTACAGATTTCCCTGTGAGAAAGAAGACTCAGTATTGGGACATTTTGGCATTTCCATCGCAAAAATTCATTACGTGGAAAATTCATTAAAACAACGGTGTCAGAGAAACGAGAGGGTATATATATATTATATTTTTGCGGCTTTGGAATATCGTGGGTAACGTACCATAACGCTGCACAATGATACGCTACGAGTCTTTTCTGGTTTATTTAAATCTTTATAGGAGGGTTTGAGTGAGGGGGTGTTTGAAGTAAAATAATTTTTTGGAGGGTAGAGGGGGGGTCTCAATCTATTTCCCCAGACCACTCTCCAAAACTAAATTTATCTCTGTTGGCGATCTATCTCTGGCCCTCGGGATACTATTTCTTCTTTCTCTGCAATATCGATCTATACCGGCCATCAACAATCAAGATAACCTCTAATTTCCCACTTTACTGATGCTTGAACAAGCCAGCTCTCTTAATTTTGAATCCGCACCTTATGTGTGTATATACATATATACAATAAGCTCTTCACAATCCCCCATATAACCATTCTCCTCATAATAGCCAACACGCTACAGTCAACCAACCCCTCCTCTCCCTCCTTTACATTCTCTTCATCATTGCACCCAACCCAGCTCTCGCAAAACCCCTGGTGCCCCACTACATCCAACACACCCCTCCCCCCCCCCTCCCCCCCTTATCCGATCCATAGTCCAACCCCTCCACTTGAAATCCAACCCCACCACTGCATGAATTCAAGCACGTAGGCATATATAGCAATCTTGCATTTCCTTCCCTTCCCTTCCCTTCACTTCCCATCCCCTCAATTTCCTTTCGTCTCACCGCCCATCCATCTCATCCATGCGCAAATCTTCATCAAGAATTCAGCATGCGAGAATCGAATCGAGATGGGGCGTAGCTAGACCTAGACTAGACGCTGAGTAGTGACACAAAGCTCTTAGATGTCGTAGAGGGTCTCTCGGGAAGATGAGTGAGTAGTTTGGTATGTGTATTGCGGATTGGTGGGTTTAGGGCTTGTGTTCGAGGTTGGCTTCAGAGATGATTTGAGGAGGTTGGCTGGGCGGGTATGGATGGGTGTGGCGTATGATGGGAGGTGGGGGAGGGGGACGTTCCTGAAATGTGATTAGTAGAATGGGCCATTCGGGGGATATTCTTGGGGTTATTAAGATCTCATTGCCTCGTTTAGAGATGGCATGTTGACGATTTTGGATGGTGGATATTATGTCGGCTACCCAGCTCTTCTATGTCCGATTCACAAGTGGTACTATGAGATTCTAGGATAGTGGCTATTCAGTGTTGAAAGAACCTATCGTCTGAGCTACAGCTGGGATATTGAGATCGGGATATCTGGGATGATGGAGATCTAGGATCTAGGGTCACTTCGTTGTCTCACCGAGGAATAGCACATTTACAATTATAAACACCTTCCATTTCTCGAAACCTTGGTATAGCCTCGGGCTCACTACGCAGCGGACCTCATGTCCCTATCCACCCCCCTCCTCCACCCTCCACCCTCCACCCCCTCCATCCCAGCCTTCGGGCCCTTCATTTACGCGTTGTAAGTTCCCTATTTCAGCTTTAGATTAAAAGAATAAGAACTGATCGGCCTAAAGCATTACGAACTATAGCTGCCACAGCTGTAGCAGCATTACTTCCAGCTGGTATTTTCACAATTTCAGCTTTGTTTTAAAGGAATTATAGCTAATCGGCCCAAAGCACACCCGACAGAAGAGATAGCAGCCTCTACCAATGCCGGTAGGTTTATAATTTCAGCTTTAAAATCGGAATTATAATTAATCAGCAATATTAGGACCTGCCTCAGCTGCCCCTCCCTCTGCCTCTATTATGGCTACTTCGGCCCCTACTGCTTCGACTGGATCTGGTAGGTTTTTGATTTCAGCTTTGCTTTAGGAAGATTATAGCTAATTAGCTCAAAGCCCAGCCGGAATTTGCTGCTTCCCCTGCAGCCTCACCACCCCCATCCCCACATCAGCCCGAAAGCCAGCCGGAATTCGGTGCTGCCTCACCACCACCACCACCACCCCCAGCAGGCCCTTCCCAACCTGGTAGGTCCTAATTTCGGCTTTAGGCTTAGGATCCCAGCTAATAAATCATTTTAGTTCTTGCTGCCCCTGCATTGACCCCTCTTCCGGCCGCTCCTGCGAAGACAACGGCCCTGATGGATATCCTATATGCAGAACCGGTCTTGAGAGAAGCGGTTTGCCGGCCCAACAGGGTTATAAAGCTAAATCGATCTTCTAATTATGAGGCCGTAATTGCGCAACGTGTTGGGCAGATCAATTCGGTCAAATGCAAGCATTGTCAAAAGGGTTCCGGGCCGTTTGTCGATTGCGTATCTTTTGATCATTTAGGTCCAAGCTGCGCTAATTGTCATTATAATAATGAGGCTAGTCGATGCAGTTTTAGTAAGTTTTCGGCTTGATTTTAAGATTTTAAGATTTGATTCTAATATTTCGGTACTGTAGGGGGTACAGCAAGTGCAGCTAGTGTTGCTGCTGCAATTAGTGCTGCATTTGCTGCAGATCCT
Source organism: Chlorociboria aeruginascens (assembly GCA_002276475.2). NCBI lineage: Eukaryota > Fungi > Ascomycota > Leotiomycetes > Helotiales > Chlorociboriaceae > Chlorociboria > Chlorociboria aeruginascens. The sequence continues at coordinate 51,107 of NCSK02000013.1, read as the reverse complement.
TTTGCTTCCGGTTCCGGTTCGGCCTCTGCTGGACCCTCTTCGGCCCCTGCTGCTACTGCTGGACCTTCTTCGGCCCCTGCTGCTCGCCCTTCGGCCACTTATAGTGCTCGGCGTATTCGACCTATTCATTTAGGTCCGGTTGGGAGTGGACTTCGGCCTGATATCAATATATCAGATGTAAACAGTATGTTTCCAGTTCTGATTTTGGATTAGGGTTAATATTAACTAATTATTTTCAGACCGAAGAAGTACGCTAAGGCAACCGCAAGCCGTGGTAGAAGTACCGGTGATACAAATTTCCTCTTCTTCCTCAGATGGTATGTTTTCGGCCTATAAATCTTTGATTTTTTAGTGATTTCTAACTGGTTTCAGCCGAAAAACTCTCCGGAGTCTGAGGAAGAATCAGAGCCTCCTGTACCAGCCTCCCGCCGCCGCCGAAATCGACCGAATCCCCGATATCGAAATCGTCGAGTGGTTCGCCCGAGCAGAGAAAATTACGATTTGGTTCAAAGTATATTTTCAGCCCAAATTTGATTATTTTAATTAATTATTAATTGTTTTTAGATCGATTAAGCCGAGCGCGGCATTTACGGGAAATAGCTAATCATTATCAAGGATTAGCTAATTTATATAGGTTAGAAGCCGACAATATTGAAGGGGTTCTTAGAGGAAATTAAAATTTTCGGCTTTGGGTTTCGGGTATATATTAATTTATAATTAAATTTTATTTTAATTTTTTACGAACGAAGTGAGGACCGGGGTTTTGGGGGCTGGCCCCCATAACATTTTAGACTACGCGTTTACCACTGAAAATATTTATATTTGCGGCCCTTAGTATTTGCGGCTCTTAGTAAAAAGCGTTTGTGGAAACATAATAAGAAAAGCACGCTCCGTCACGAAAGCACGTGTTTCTACCAACTCCCGATCCCAGATAATATTAGGGGCCGCAAAGATAAATATTTTCAGTAGTAAACGCATAATCTAAACTTTTATAGAGGCCAGCCCCCAAATCCCCGATTCTTACTTCGTTCGTAAAAAATTAAAATAATTATAAATTAATATATTTAAAATTCTAAGCCGAAAATTTTAATAAAATTTTAAGTTAAAAATTTTAATAATTTTTAATAAATTTATTAATATTATCAGCTTTAAATTTATATAAATTAATTAATGCTTAATAATATTGGAAATATGAGGGGCTCAGCGGGGGTTGGACTTCATATATTGCTATATGAATGCTCTCAATCTAGACTACAGTCCCAGGACCTCTGTCCGTGGGAAGTAGGAACCTTAAGTACACTCTCTAAGTGAATCCAAGCTCTTAGCATGCAATGGGTGAATCCTTGACTCGTCTATTACCTAATCTGCACTGACTTCTCAACAAATAATAATTAATTATTTCCTATAAATATGTTGGTAAACCTCAGGGGTGATTGCAATCAAGATGAGAATCAATAGTGTCAAATGGTTCATATTAAGTCTAAAGCTAAAAGAGATTGGGAGGGGAGGACCTCTTATATACCCAAAGAGGTGCCTCCTGGTGAATCCTACTGATTCACCAGCTATCCCTTGCCAATCTCCCATATTTACCCATAGGGCCCAAGGGGGCAATATGTGAGGCTATTCCCACATATGCCCCGACGTTGACCCATTGTACTCCCATGGGTAGAGTTGCCCTTTATGACCCGAAATATATTCCCACAATACTAATTGCCAATATAATCGCCATAGTAATCGCCAATATAATTGCCATAGTAATCGCCATAATAATCGCCAATATAATCGCCATAGTAATCGCCATAGTAATCGCCTTATAGTCAACCTCTGACCACTCGCAGAGTCACAACTTACTTGATCTGAGAATTGCTTGAATCGTCGCGAGATTTGCCCAAGAATTGCCCTAAAATTAATCTATCTGGTCGTTTGCTAAGTCGCTTCCCAAAATAATAAAGTCTAAAAGAAAAGCCAATATTATATCTTGCCATACTTCTCTCAGGTCTCCAAGAACGATCTTTAAAAACAGCATTTGTACTATAACAAACTACTTATCTCAAAGCTTATTTTCGCGACTGTCTCGTATGCCTCTTGTGCCTCCTTCACTTGTCATTCTTCTGGTCTCTTTGCAGTCTCCTCCTATATGCTATCTGGTTTATCGAAAACAAACTCCTTCTTGATCAGTAACATAAACGCATTCCCATCTTTCCTGGCGTGCTCGTATAAGCATATCTTGAAGCTCCCCATCAGTACATATTGCATGCGAACCGACTGTCCGTTTACTCTTATCCCAAACCTCCGGTTCATACCAAAACATAATATTCTCGGGATCCTGTCCAAACTTGTCTGTAAACTGTTCCCATATACAATCCAAAAGAATTTTGATTGCCTGAATACTTTCGGTATCGTCGGGATCGTTGTTAAATTTGACAAGAATCTTAAGATTGGACTCGGCTCGAGTTCGTTGTGTTCGGGACTGTCCTGTGTATATAAGTCTTATTAGTTATACCCCTAAGTATAAATAAGTATAACCCTTACTTGGTCGTTGTCTCTTGGCTACTGGCTCGATCTGTCTCTATATATTAATATTAGCCTTGGTTTTATTATCTTTCGGTTGGCAAAGCATTTGGACCTACTGTACTAGCAACTCTCTTGTTGTTGATCGTCGACTTGTTGTTAGAGGCTTCCAGAGCATTATCAGACACAATCTCGGAAGCTATATTATCATCATTTTCTCTGGTAATATCTTAACCAGTACTATTTCGACTAACAACAAGATCAATACTATTGTTATCTGCAAAGATATCGGTATCATTTTGCCTATCAACAATATTGATACTGTTGTTCGATGACTTTTGGAGAACATTTCGAGCTAATCCTTGAGAATAAGGACTGCTGCTATCGTTGGTTTGATTAGAGTGCTAAAATCAAATATTAACAATTGCTAATATAAGTATAAAAGAAATAAATATACTGCTCTTGATGTCCTTGTATCGAATCGTGATCTGAACTATTTAAAAACTGTTAGTTCAGATTTCATATTATTTGATAGAAATTACTTCTGCAAAGTCGGGGTAGTCTAATAAATCACTCAACGTATCCTCGTAGTCATTCGGAAAAGGCTCCATGCTAATGAAGTTTCTTTTGGATGCAACAGCATCCCGAACTTTTTTTGATACCAAAAGCCTAGTAGCAACTTCTTTGTTTGTGTCCTGTCTTTGCCAACTGTTTTTGACTTCCATAAAGAGTGCTAGCCAATATATATTAGCCTAGGTTGATATATCAGAAGTATATTACCTTTAAAATTGTCGTGTTGGAATCGGACCTTGGTTCCGGCGCTTTGTTCTTCACATGCTGCAATAATCATAGTGCATACTGCGACAATTGTAAAACCAGGTATCGGGTCCCACCATTTAGGAACGACGTTAACTGGAGTTTTGGACCACATATTGTCCGAAATATAGAAAACCATTAAACCTTTAATAATAATGTTGCTAGTCCACTTCTGCCACCCAATCTATATCTTGTTAGCTTATCAAAATAAATATAGGATCCAACAAACCTTAGTAGAATCAGGCGAAAGAATAGCATGATTCTCACTTTTTTGCCTCCAGAATTCGTAGTGAGTCGCTGGGTTTTTATTGTTTGAATCTGTCGCATATTCTTGTTGTACGATATCTCGAATAGTTTTCCATAACAATAAGCGCTTTTCACCGATATAATCTCGCATCTAGAAATAAATAAGATTGTTAGCAATCATAATCAACTATAATATATAAAGCCTTCAACTTACTTTGCGAGCTACGAGATCCTACAGTTGATGAGACTCATACCCATCGATCGCTTGTTGTTTTATAACTGCTTTCCAGTAGTGAAGAAGACAATCCCCGAGACGGTAAGGATCCTCCTCGGGCCACAACAACCAATCGAGTTCCAACTGCCCAGTTATCCAAGCGGTTGCTGTCAAAGATAAGGCAAATTCAATTTCCCGGTTACTACAAGAGACCAGGCCCAACTTGACCAAATCACCTCGAGCAGAACGTGACTTGCATAAAGCCCATGGAAACTGGCTGCCAGTTGCATCGTTCGAATCATTTATCTCAGATAACTCGTCTTCGATATCGTCGTCGTTGGTTGTATTATGTTTTTTTCAAAGCTATACTGCTCAGAGGCGCTGATGAAGCTATGTTGCTCCTGGACCGGTATGTTGATTGTTTTGGTCTTGCAGTGTCGCGCATAACAAACGATTCAGACTATATATATATATTAGTACTTTATTTCCAAAATATATAAATTATGTTATATATACCCCTATAGATACCTGCGATGATGTTCTTTCAAAAGCAATCGCTTGTTGTGGTGGTGTTTGTTTGCCAACAGTTGATTGTTAAGATCGTCGGCGTTCTAGTTGTTGTATATTCGATTCTGATGTTTTGGAGCCAAGACTATACGACGATTCTCGTGAATTATCCGTGCTCTGTTTATTGAAGCTGTTAGATCGAAGTGAGTCTGAACAGATTATCTGGCTTACCCTTTTACTTGATGATGCCTGATCATTTCGCGATGTCAAGCGTCGTCCGGACTGTAGTATAGCCATTTAGGAAGGGAATATCTTGATAGATGAATTGTAATTGAGGTTTGTATTTGGGTATCAAGCAAAGGTTGTTGTTTAGAAAAGAAATAGGAGAGCGCACAACTTTTTATTACAGACAGGCAGTTCTGGCCAACGAGTATTCCCGAGGTTCAACCGAATCAAGATTGGTGACCGCTTTTGAGCTTTGGCTAGTATACATAGATGGTATAAACAAGTATCAGGTATTAATTTCTCTTGCTTTTTGCTTTGCTAACTCGTGTTGTTGTTTAATTAGTTTAGCTCTTTCTTTACCTTTCTTTTCCCAGCCATCCTCGTATAACACTTGATATTGATCCCAGTCAATATAATTGTTGATATAAAATATATCAGTAGGTTTTTCGAGAATATTATTTGATGCTGGTATAATATGAGCGCTACGGAGTACTAATGAAAGATTATAAAATCGTCGCCCTTTTAAGACTCGAGGCCTATCTGCTGTAGGAATTGGTGGACGTGTAACTTCAATCATTCCATGTACAGGGTGCGGCTTAGCATTTGTGTTTTTCAAAGGATAAATATCGACTAATGCTGCGCAGTATGATGGAACACCAGAGTTGGTAAAGCTATTATAGTAGCCAATGTCAACAATTTTTATCAGAGCTTGTAATTGACCAACTCTTTGTCCATTTAGGGGATTCGAGTAAAGTGAAGTATCGTGTCGATCAGGGGGGGGGAAACTCTTGAACCCAGCAAAAGTCATTCCTGCAGCCCTGATTTCTCCAATTAGGAGTGCACCTCCAAAGTTCATCTTCTTGAGCTTCGCTGTTTGTCTCATCTTTACCTGTACGTCTCCAGCATCTCAAGCTACCAAAGAATTGAATAGGATAATTGTTAACCCAAGTGGAATCTGGCTCACATTTGTCCTGATCGTCATCTGATATATTCTCTTTCTTTAACTCAGCTCGACTTCGCCGTATAAATATCACCAATGCTTCAATAAAACCTTTAAGACATAAGGCTCGATCGGCTTCTGCAGCTGTTGTTGTAAGTTTTTTGTCTAATTGCAGTAAAGAAAAAGTTTTCACATCCTCCCAAGTCGGGTCCCGACACCCCAAAGTTTTAGGATTCATAGGTGTAGCCGTCATTGTTATAACATGGGCTTCAATAGTCGTACCAATATTCGATGATGTTGTAAAGAAATCTAACAAGTGATGATTCATTGCTTTGCGGTTTGTGTCCCGAGAATTATGCGAGGCAATTTGTACAGTCCAAGTATTATTCTTATTTGAACGCTCATAGAATGATTTAAGCAGGAATTTGTGAGGGGCTTCCATATGGCCAGTATCGAATCCATTAGGAGCACCATATCGGCGAATGAAGTCGGGGTAATGGCTTAACGAGTGGAACTTAGGGGTATTCCAATGTGCATTGTTATCTTTGTCAATAGGACGATAAGCTGCGAATGCTTCTCTGGTTTGCTCGATTCGGTACAATGCCTGTTCTAGTTAGCGAATTGTTGCTTCATCGTGTGTTCGATAACCGGCTATAATCATGAAATCTACCAGAGCTCGGATATAATGCAAAGCATATGGGGCTTGTGCTATAAGAAGAGGAGCTAAGACTGGCACAATAATTCGGACAAGATCTTCTTCTTCACTGCCTGTCCATTGAGTAATATGGCTGAAGCTATTGAAATGTTTGAGGCCTGGATATCGCGGGACGTCAGCAAAACGAGCATCTAGCTGAACCAGACCAGATGATTCGTGAAATGTTCTATTGTTTTTTTTGTTTGTTTTCGAGGCTCTCTGACCTGGGATCAGTTCTTCAATCAACTGTACAGTCCAACCCATAGCGTCTCTAAAGACGCCTTTTTGTAGCTGATGGAGAAGATCGATAGAAATAACCTCATGGATATTGACAAATGAATGTTTCCATGCAAAACATGTCATTGAGTGTACCCAGTCCTTGTCTGCGGGAGAGATCTTTTCTCGCAATTGTTTGGTCATCTGATTCTTCATCTGTTGGTGTGTTCGAAGCGGCCATTGCTTTGAGATGTTCTCGAGTTCCTTACCAGGAACTTGGCAAGTACCGCATTGATGATTCTTTTTGATACCAGTAATAAGAGTAACTTCCTCATAATCAACAAGCATATTCGAAAGTACTGGAAAGCAATGCCGAATTTCATCATCTGCACAACGTATATTCCAACCTGTTTTAGTCAAAGATTCAAGGGCTGTATCTTAGGTCAGCCAAGAATATTATAGGATTGTTCGTAGTACTAACGTTCTAATATAATCTCCATTGCTTTGTGGTATATTTCCGATCGAATAATATAAGCCATCTCCAAATCAGAAAGTTTGGTAATATCTTTTGAAATCGGCAGAAGTCCAATAAGCAAAGTGGCTAGTAAGGTTTGTTTTCGGCGAATACGACGCGGAAGGTTCCCAATTGTCATATAAACAGGCCAAGCAACTCGATCCCCTCGCAGATGCGTCATTAGAGTCTTGTCAGTAGCAAGAATAATAGGAACAACTGTAGCACCTGATGGAAGCTTGGCCTGTGTGTCCCACCACCAAGTACCAGTATGCATCTCATCGTAAACACGATCGCCATCAGGTCCATACGATTTTTGTACTGGACCCCATACCAAATCTGCAGCAAAAGGTTTGTGGCCTAGTAGAAACTCAAGACAGTATTGAATTGGTCGATATCTAATCATATGCAACTCTGGCTTTCCTCCTTGGATTTGTGATCGAAATTCGATAGGTCGTTCATGCCACTCGTCGTTTCGTTGGATACCATAAGGAATCTGGTAGATCAGTTTCATCATATCATTATAAGATTTCATAGCACCTGGAATATTGTATGCAGAGGTCGCAAACAGGGGATTCTTGAACCATTCTTCAATGCTTTGTTTACTTGTCCTATCTTTCGCAAACCAAGACATCAAGTCCCAGTCATGCCGAGATGCAAAAGGATACCAAGGATTATCTGCTTGGATTTTTGGACGTAAGGGTATTTTTTCCTGGGTCTTGATATCCTCTAAAGGGACTGGTTGGCCAGGAAAGCATCCTGTATCGCCATCTTCCTGGAAGTATACTAATTCTGTCACTAACGGAGTCTCGTTCGAAGTCTCGTTCGAGTTTGGTACATCCCTGCTTCTTTCTGTGACGAGATATTCCATATCAATCGGCCGATATGCGTATTCGTTTTGTAGATCGTTCAAGCCCCTATGCTCAACAGGCTCATCCTCAACAAGATCGGGAATATATATATCTATAAGATCGAAAGATTAGAACCTAATATATAACCAATTAAATAAACGTCTAACCTTGTACCTATAGATCCTATTTCCTGCCTGTTATATGGCAATATATATTCCTCTTCACCAGCTTTCGTGAGCTCTGATCCTGCAGATGTGTTTTGTAACGGTATCTCGTATGCAGCTGATCCAGCTGAGACAAGAGGTTCAAATGTCGGGCGCTTGCGCTTGGGAGCTTGCTTTGATGGTTTGCATTTGTGTCGGTCTACTCCTGTCAAGCCTGCGAGTCCTTTGTAGCATCTTGGACAGCGGAAGTTTGATCGTTTCGATGAGTACGGCATCCTGCCAGTATGTTTAAAGCCGAGAAGTGGGCAGTCAAGTTGCGATAGTAAGATGTTGAGTAGTGAAGATATTCGAGTGTTCTTTGCTACCGCATTCTGTGCAGGGATAAGGTTCTTTGGGAGGATACGTGACTGGCGGTGCTGGGAGTGCAAGGGGCGGAATGTATCGTGGGACCGCAGGAGCTGACGCTGTATTGGTAATGCCCCGCTCGTTCAATAGCCCTAACAATCTAGACCGTACTAGAGCTTCGAACCATCGCCATCGCCGTGAACCAAAGCGCTGGTTCTGGATCCTTCGATAACCTTGGTTTGACGGGTAGTATTGGATTGGAGTACGAGCGAAACCGCACTTGTTTTGGTGCCGGTGGTATTCGTCGAGGATTAAATCCCTGCAAGATAGGCGTGTTAGAAACCAAGCTTTGCCTAATTTCCAAACTGCACTGTGGGCGACGCATGAAATATGCGTGCATTTGTCGTCTCCGCGAAACGCCTGGCATGTATATGTAGCGAAATAATCGAATGTTCTTTGTTCTTCGGGACAGTGGTTACGTCATGCTAGTTCAGAATGCATCTAACCAATCGCAGGTCAAATTCGTAGCGTGCAAAGACAAAATGGATCTCGCGATAGGCGTAGCTGTAGGCTCCAGCATGCAAGTCTCGCTCTTCTTGATCCCACTTCTGGTCGTCATTGGTTGGATCATGGGCAAGGAAGACATGACATTGAGCTTTGATGGATTCCAAGTCGCTGTTCTCTTTGTGGCAGTTCTTTTAGTGAACTACCTAATTGGAGATGGAAAATCCCATGTATGCAACCCTCTCTCTTTTCTCCCCCTTATATCAAGCTGTGATAAGCCTCCTCAGGAGTATTTCCGTTCCCCAAACTCTTCTCTTTAGGAGGAAATGTGTTGCTAATTCGTTATAGTGGCTTGAGGGAATGCTATTGCAGTGCTTGTATGTCATTATTGCTGTGTGCGCATACTTTTACCCTCAAACGGACTCGTCTGGCAACCCCGTCACAACTGCTGGATGAAAAGGATTGGAATAGTATCAAGCATCTAGGATTCTTTTCGGACTATGTATTGTAGTAAATTTCATTGTAATATTGACTTACGGACCTGGATACAGTAAGCCATAGTGCTCTCTATGCATAACGATTGCAGCGCTGACAGCAATAACGATATAACCATCAAGTAAATCGGTAGCACTTATTTGAGCCATAAAGTCAACGCTTTGCTGATAACAATATATCTCCGAAGAGAATAACGGCTCCATCACGAGAAGAAGCGTTTCTCGATTCCGGAAATAAAACCAATGGCAATAGGAATGTTATTTTCTGGCGTTTTAGGCTACTTCTGAGATACAAATAAGCAGGGCTTCTACAATGGATAATAAATCGCAGGCCTCGAGATGCGGGAAGAAAAATAGAATGGACGGTGCAGAATATTATTTGGAACAAGCCTAGCTTAAATAGGCGAGAGAAGAGACTATGTTCGAGTATGAGAAAATATATGCTATGATTTACTTATAGATAGATCCAGCTGGTCCCTATTGCTCTTTGCTGTGACTGGACTGGATAATTGAGATTGCTGACTGACACCTCTGAATGGTGAATACTTTATGCTTAGGCAAAGTTCCCAATTCTCGACTCTAAGCCCTGGCTAACTCTTTCATCACCATCACAACATCTCGTATAGCTCTCGAGTCATCTTGCTCCTCCCCTATGAGCAGAGACTTTCACCCTTTCTTCAACTCTCGATATCTCCGCCCTTACTCACTCATCTCGACGTATATCAACCATCTTAAACCCTCTCCAACAACTACTCACATCTTCCTCTCCCTCACTTCTTCTCCTTCATCCCGCAAAACGCGTTTTCACAAACAACACCAAATTCCCTATCTCTATTCATAGTCATCTCACTATCATTTCCAATTCTAATGGCATGATCCCTACTCTTAGATAGAAAACACACGAATTCATCAGGTCTTGCAAGATTTAAATCTCTTGGTCAAATAACTATGAGAATGTCTTGGAAACAATAAATTATAGAGTGAAATTAGTCTCAAAGGCACAAGTTCGCATCAGATAATAAATATTTTGCATTTAGCATAGGATTCTAAGCTTGGAAAAGCTATTATCATGCATTACATTGGGTGAGGAACTGGATGGGAATATAGTTCTCGAATGTCAGGGCCATCGTCAGGTTTTCGAATAATGGCTTCCATGAGATCCGAATTTACTGTAGCTTTTCTTTTTTGGGTCCCCAGTATCTCCCAGTCGATATCGCTATTCGACCCAAACAGTTGTACAGCTAAAACGTCTCTAGTCTGCTTCTTCCTATGTGCTCGACAGATGGCTTGTAGCTCGTTGCTTTCATTCCACCAGAGCTCACATTGTATCACGACAGAAGCCGCAGTGATGTTGAGGCCGAACTCCCCAGCTCCCGCAGTCATCAGCAAATGCACACTTGGATGTGCAGCTTCGAAATCGTTTTGAACCTGCACTCGCCGAACCTGGGTAACGGTAGATTCGAAACGCAGAGACTGAACATTGTATTTTCTCTTAATAGTCTCATCTGTTAAGTCCAAGAATTTGAGGTATTGCGAGAAAACCAAAATTTTCTCATCTGGCCGTTGGCGGCGGATCTGATGGTAAAGCCGATTTGATGACTCGCTCAAATCCGCACAATTGCGGACCTTCTGCCACATTTTTCGGACTTTTATGTCCGTAGCTTGTCTTTCTTCAGCAATAAACCCATATGCGACATTTTCTCCCAGTTCCTCGTTATATACTATATCATCAGTTTCTTCATACATCATTGGATGCATGGGTAACATCTGTGCCTTGACGGCAAATGATAGTGCTTCCCCGTCGAGTTTGCTGCCTTCTACACTACGCTGACTTCCGTGTTGAATAGCAGTGAGCATCTTATACTTTTGATGCAGTTCTGTAACCTCCAAGGTAATTCGAAATGAGTATATGTTCTCCATCCACCTCGACAAAATCTGCTCCGAATTCCAAACTCTCATAGTCACCTAGATCGATCTCTTCATCCTCTTCGTGCCTGGTCTTTTTCTCCTTGTGCCGGTACTTAACTGGCTTAAGTAACTTGTCACTCTCGATTCCATGCGATTTGCGCGATTCGCAAGAATCGGAGCTGTCGATTTCCGGGTCGTCGACGATCTCATCCATGGTTCCTACATCTTGAGATGCAGAATGTTCTGGCAAGTGGGGATTCTTCTTCACTAAAGTGTTAGCAAATATGATGAAACTTAAGTACTTGTGATGAAACTTACCATTTCAGAGATCGAGGATTGCCGGCGAAAGATCTCTTCTTCTTTAGCAGTTCCCATTAAGCCAAGCTCAGGCTTAATATATGACTCTATTTCATTTTGTGAGGGGGGGGGGGGGTGAGGTTGGGTCTGCAATCTACATCTAGGGCTAACATTTGAGCGATAGTACCGCCAATTCTGCTTCGATGCTCTGTAACATTGTGCTTTTGCTTCTTTGGTGGATGCGGTTGGAGTTGGTGTTGGTGTTGGAGTTGGACTTGGGGTTGGGGATTTGATATAGAAGACGAGGCTGAATATGAGCGTGAAGCCGAAGGTAAAGGTAAAGAAGAGTATATAGCCTCGCCTAAATTCACTCGACTCTAAAACCTTATTTAGATCTTCCAATTTCCTCATCATCTTGTCTTAAACCTCCCAACTTCCTCAAACTAAATATTCAATTTTTTTTACTCGCGACCCCACAATTTATATTTATTCTTCCATCATTGATTGCTACGTTGCTGCAAGCTTCTACAAGGATCAGGTAAGTGAGTACTCATTCAATAGCTCCGATTCGAAAGCTAATTTTTCATTAGAAGATCTACTCCACATGTCTCGGGCACTTCGCCAAAAACAGGCACAGCATGATCCTGTCCCTTAGGTACAGCTGGTAGAACACCTGTTCAGTGTGAATCGATGGGCAATGAAAATGCCGTCTGGAGACTTTTCTACTGCTAAGGGAGTTACGATGGCTGAAGTACCAGTAATTCTCAACGCATACGATATGAGCACAAAGTCTATGGAAAAGGCTGCAAAACACATGGAGTCAAATAATGAGAAGACGTGGAGAAATTCACTTTCTTTGACTGACCGAGAACTTGAACCTGACTTGAACCTGTTGAGGAAGCTGGTGTCCGACGATATCTACTGGTCGGCTTCACCTGTCGTGGGCTACCGGATGAACACAAGAACCTAAGTCCAGATCAAAAGAAGCAGCAGCCTGTCGGCACAAGTGTGAGCCCTAACTCTACGATAGAGCCATCGGAGCTACCGATTATGGTAGTGACGCCGATACAAGAGGTTGAGCAGCCCAAGATCGATCTCTTCGCCCTTCTTGGCCCACGCGCTGGCCTGTGTACTCCATATCAAATCGGTCAGAAAGCCACCTTTTACCTGTCTCAATTCCGAGATGGAACTACAGACAAGAAATTACGAGGTCCTCAATGGAATAAACTTGTTGCCAAATACGCTTTGCGGCCATCCGAAACCCAGCTCTCAGCAAAGCAGATTCAGTGAAAATACTGCCCCAAGCTAAATATTAGTTGCTTCACTTGAGCTCGAATCCTCATCCAGGCTTTCCCCACAACCAGCTCCCACGCAGAAAATACAATCAAGGTGAATTGCGCAGAGCTCCTCTTAGTAACAACAGTCTTCTCGAGTTCAACATGTCTGAAGCTCCTGGGACGATTCCGAACAGGTGGAAACCGGAGGTCCCGAAGGGATTTCAGAGCCAAGATGTTACCATTACAGAAGAAATAGCACCCGATTCACCGGCAAATTTTCCTCCTCGCATTGTCTCACCAGAGAAGCTGATTGCAGCTCAGCGGTCTCTTCTAAGCAAAATAAAGAAAAACTCAATTTTATCGAGTTCACTTATGCTTCCTACCCAACCTTCACCAGAAAGTACAAAGAAGAGTCGTTATGAAAGCTCTAGTGACGAGAGGGATCCTACTGAAACAGTAATGAATGCTGATCATGAAGACTTCTTATGGATGGATGATAAGGTTGATGATGACGATGATTCGGACTCGATGATAGCCGAACTGGCAACACTTCGTCAGCGCCAGGCGAATGGAAACATCAACGATCGTGAACAAGTTCGATTGATAAAATTAGAAAACAAGCTCCAGCTACAACAAAGGTTGAAAAATGTTGCTGGCCGAGTCTTACAAGAAGACCCTGATGAGGACTCTCTCTTCCTTCCAGAAACCGATCATGAGTTTGTACAACGACATCGAAGATCCGTACCAGGCAGAGACCAGAGCCCCGATTGCAAAGCAAACGATTACGAGTCGGAGACAGAGGCAACCTTGGCTCGAATGCTTAACGAGGATCTCGAAAACGAACCTACGAAGAAGTCGAGAAAGCCAAGAAAGAAAGCTGCAAAAAATGCCCGAGAATACTATGCAAACGAGCTATCCAGTCGCATTGAGAGGGAACGGAGCAAGTCCCAGAAGAAGACACGCAAAGATGGCACGAAAAAGAAATCTATGAAGGCAAAGTCTGTCAAAAAGAGTAAGGTACAGAAAGGCAAGAAGGGCAAGAAGGGCGGAGTGAAGGCTGTGTCTAGTAGACAATGGGTTAATTTTGAAAATGGACAAGACGATATTGGCCAACGTATTCTTGACGATCTCATGAACAATGACCCAATCTGCGAACGTTTACAGGATCCCATTTTCAACCTTGGCCCTGAACCAGCAATCGAAAGTGGCGTCAACAAGGCAACCCAACTTCAAAAGCTTCTAGCTAATATTCCCGAAGGGAGTGATACCCGAAAGGGTAGAGGTGATAAGGCTAAATTACTGAAGGCATCGAAGAGCTTCGGATATGCCAATGTCAAGGGAGTGCAGGGAAAATGGTTGGTCAAGGGCATGGTTTCAACTCTCTACCATCATCAGCTCCTTGGAGCGCAGTGGATGGTTGAGCGAGAACTCTCAAACGATCCTCCTCATGGAGGCCTCTTGGCTGATGGAATGGGGCTGGGGAAGACCGTACAGACTCTCGCGTGTATGGTTGGAAACCCACCAGGTCAGGGAGATCTTAAACATGGTGTCAAGGCAACTCTGATTGTTGTTCCATCTTCGGTCATCCTCCAGTGGCTTGATGAAATTCGGCTTCACGTCAAGGAGAAGATTTTCCCTAAAATCATGCACTATAAAACTAGTGCCAATATCCCCTTGAGTGTTTTGGAGGATCTTGATATTGTCCTTACATCCTACAATGAAGTCATGCGTCAATTTCCTTACCCAGATAGAGATGCGAAGGCTGAGATCATGCGAATTGGATATAAGCAATGGTGGGCCAAAGCCAAAACTGGATTGGGACCTCTGCACCAAGTCGATTGGTATCGAGTTGTTCTTGACGAAGCACATGCCATCAAAAATAACAAGTCGAAGACGTCTCTGGCTTGCCAGAATTTGAAGTCCGTCTTTAGATGGTGCCTAACGGGCACCCCTCTCCTTAATCGGTTGGAAGAGTAAGTTCATGTCCGATTTTGAGCTACATAATAAAATTCCTAACTTTGACAGGCTCTTTCCCTACCTTCGGTTCTTAAGAGCTAATTATGCTATGGATATGGCCACCTTTCAACAACATTTCTGTGATCCAGATGCAGATGACTGCCACCAGAGGATTACGACCCTCCTTAGCTACTCTATGATGAGAAGATCCATGAAGACCACCATTCTTAACCGTCCAATTATTACTCTTCCACCTCCTCATCCAGAGGTTAGATTCATTGATTTTTCTGCAGAGGAGAAGATCATTTACCGGATTGTGAGTATGCCCCAATCGTCTGCAACCTAGCTAACTGAAGTAGACTGAAAACCGATTCCGGTCCAATTTGAATACATTCTTTGCAAATGGCACCGCTCAACGAGCATATGGTCTCTTCTTGGTCCAACTACTCCGTCTCCGCCAGTGCACTTCTCACCCATTCATGTTAGAACGTACTATTCGCGACTCATGGACTTCCGAGGATGTTGCCGAGTTGAAGAGGAAACTCAAGAAGCTTTCTAAAACAACTGTCCCGTTCTATGAGCAATGCAAGCAATGGGTTACTAAGTCGGTTGAGGAGCGTGAAGCATCACAAGCTTTAGAGGCAATGCCATTCGGAATCTCTGACTTTGGAGAACTATTTCAATTGGACCAGGCTCTAGATACACTTGATGATCAAACTCTTTTCGAGCGCGTCACTTGCAGGATTTGCGCTGATATTCCTATGCAACCCGTTATTACTGACGTGAGTCTGTGAACCCTCCCATTGATCCTTGCTGACTCGGCAGTGCTCGCATATCTTCTGCAATAATTGCCTTACGAATCATCTCCATCAGCGCGCAGCTGTAGACGATGACGACCTGATGGTCTGTCCCCATTGCGATTGCTTTTTCAGCTCTTCGAAACCATACCAAGCTATTTTCGTTGACGATGATGACCAAATTGATGGCGCAAGTGGTTCTCAAGGCAGCAGCTTGAAGCGCAAGCGTTCAGGTTTCAATGGAGACGTTGGCAGAGGTGTCGATGCCTTGGGATTTGAGCCTTCCACCAAAGATTCGACCTGGGTTTCAATGAGCGATCATAAGAATTTCCCACTCACCCCATCTGCTAAAACCACGGCTCTAAAGGCTATGTTACTCCAAGGATTCCATGAGGCACCCACAGATAAGGTAAGAATACCCATTCTCAATTTCCCATTGTCCAATTCTACTTTGGCACATTGAAATAACCCATTTTTACTTAGGTTGTGATTTATGTCCAGTTCCGAACTCTAGCCCGAATCATTGGTCGGATGTGTAAACGCGAAAGATGGGGCTTCTTATACATGACCGGTGACTCCTCCTTGGAGCACCGTACCAAAGCCTCACGAAAATTCCGCGACGATCCAGACATCAAGATCCTGATTGCGGGCTTGAAGTGTGGAGGCTTAGGGTAAGTCGACCCCCAGCCATTTCCAGTGTGTCATTTCTACTCACACATTGACAGACTAAATTTTCCATGGGCAAATCGCTGTATCTCCTTAGACCTCTGGGTAAGTTCTCCCTTCGCTCAAGCCTCATTTCCCACATTCCTACATTCCACTGACATAACTAGTGGAACCACGCCGTCGAGCAACAAGCCTTCGGTAGGATCTTCCGAATCGGCCAAAATAAGGAGACATATATGACTCGGATCGTAGTCCGGCACTCAGTCGACGAACGCCTCTTCCAAATGCAACACCACAAGCTCAAGACCTGCGAGAAGGCAATGAACGATGGCGGAAGCCGGCCCACACCAAATCTAGGTCTCGCTGAATTGGCTTCTCTGTTCGGATTCTTGGAAACTGACAAGGATGGGAATATCGAGCGGGTGGATGCGGATTACGATGATGCGGAGGAGTTCGAGGCGAGGTTTGGGGGTGGTGAGAGTGAGGGTAGGGATGGGAACGGGGTTGGGGATGAGATGTATGAATAGATATGCATGGGATTCAAGGGATGGAGTGGCAGGAGGACAGGAAATAGGGGCTTCCAACAAGCATCTGCGCTGGGTTTTTATGAGGACGTTTGATTATCACTGGCGCTGAACTTACCGATATCAGGGATCAGCGGGAGGGGGAAAGTCACTGACATGGCGTTGCGACAATGGCGATGTTTTCTCATTACTTTAACGTTAGCTAGAGGAAAGGGGCTATCCAGCATTACCTATCCAGCTAGTTAGTCCACTCCTTTAAACTTAGATAGATATTGAATGCATGGATTTATTTTTATGGTTTTGATATTGAGAAATGTGGAGATGGTGAGATTTAGATAATTTCCAAGAGAGGAGTTTGTAAGAAAAGGGGGAGTGATATGAGATTTCCGGGGCTGGATATTAGACGCTACTAACTGTGCCATTGTCTGGGTTTATTGTGGGACAATGGGAGGCTAGGATCCCAGAGCCGGGTTAGTTGGGATGTGAATGCTTGGGGAGATTTTGCGACAATTGGGTGTAGATTTCCGGATCCTTTCTTGGGCTTTAAGAGCCCGACTTTGCCAATAAGTGGATCATTTCTCGGACAATGATATGGTAAGGCGGATTCAGGTCTCAAGATATCATGGGGTGTCTATGCATTTCTCAATGCCTCTTGTTACTTTGGGACAATAATAGATCCGGGCTCTTGAAGCTATAGGATAGAAGAATTTCATAATGTAGATATCATCTGAAAGTAGGCTGGGATAGTATATATTTGTGTATTTTGCCCGGCTTCACCTGCGCAGTAGGCCTAATTTATTTTACGGGCTGCTTATTAATATAGCCTAGGTAGTAATTATAATTAAATAAGAAATTTGTTTGTCAAAAGTTTATCAAAAGTTTGTCAAAATTTGGCATTCGGCTTAGCAGTATTGTAGGTAAGTGGCCTTCTCAATTAAAAAAATATAAATGCGAGATAATGAAACAAAAAAGTTCCGTTGACACATATGAGTACATGCCTACTTTGATTATATCCAATATAACAATCTAATTGTTCCTGATCGCTTCTCCCTATCCAAACCACATCTCCCCACATAATTATTAAACTAATGCTAATAATTTAAGTGGTCAGATAATTTTTTGATCTGATCGGCCTCTTCCCACGTAACCTTTCTAAGCTTGAAAGTTTGATATGTTTAATATGTTTAATATATTTGCCCACTTTGATTTGGTTCCTTTTCGCCTACTTGCCCCACGCGTTTAATAAATCTTTTTTGCTACCTACTTGAGAACCTTTATCGCTAATATACTTTGCCACAAGCCAACAACATTCAACTCGCATCCGAAACATATCGCGCATAGGCAATTTTGGGGTGGGAAAACGACGGTCTGCGCACGCCCCAGCGTCAATATTGTTCTTATTGGTGAACACTTATTTCATTTTAAGGGCTATCTCTTAGATCGCTTCTTGACTTTTTCTACAAGGTTGCTTAATTCGCTTTTCTCCCCGGTCTCGACAGTGATTTCATTAGCATCGTGTTTCCGCTTCTTCTTAGATGACCTCTCAGCTCGCTCATCTCCCGCATCGACATCAACACCTCGCTTCCTCCTCCCCTCCTCTAGTAATTTTTTCATACCCTCGGTCCCTCTAAAGCGCGGATTGCTGGGATCGATAGCGAATTCATGGTTCTCAAACAATTTTCCAAAGCGCTCGTCACCAACATCGATCTCAAAGCCTTGTTGTAATCCCCCTCTCTTGCCACCTTCTGATTGATCAACTTTCTTGCCTTTCTTGCCTTTCTTCCTGGCGGCTTTCTCGGCACGGGAGATTTCGTTGATGTCGAAGTGGGAGAGTTCGGGCGCATCGTTGGTGTTGGATGTCATGAGCAGAGAAAGATTTGCACGCTCGGCTTCAGTAGCTTCAACTTGAGCGGCCTTTTCTGCGCGCCGAGCGAGACGAGATTCTTTGCTTGATTTTGATTTGGACTTTGTAGCTTCGGAGGTAGAGAAGAAGGGGTCATTAAAGCCAAGATCTTGATCTTTTGCTCCCTCTCTTTCAGAGTCAGATTTAGCATCGAGAGTATCCGGGTCGATCCCTTCACGAATAGCTTTGGCTTTGGCTTTCCGACGAGCTTTACGTTCTTTTTCCTTGCGGATATATTTCTCCGCCGTAGTTTCTTCGATTATAGGTTCGTTTTCGAAGATTGAGGCTTTAGAGTCTTTGGAGGTTAGTCCGGCGGAGAATGTGATTTCCAAGTCGCCTACTGGGGCTTTGTCTTTGGATTTCGGGATGGGTTGGTCGGAGAGACCAAGTGCAGCGCGCATTTTCTGACGGGTGAGTTCTTTTTTCGAGGGTTGGGGGTTATTTATGTCTTGTTCAACTTCCGGTTCTGGTTCTGAACCAGAGGAATCAGATCCAAGATATGCTCTCAGATCATTCTCTCCAATTTCTGCTCTACTACCACTAAAAGCCCTCTTGATTGCATTTTTCCTGGATGCCTCTTCGGGATCCATATCCCAGGTTAATTTAACCTTTGAATGCTGCAGAGCATCTGTAACAAATTCATTGGGTCGATAATCAGCCGGTATGGCATCACATTCATCTCTTGGTTTATCATCAAATTCTGTTCCATCGGGTATGAATCGAAGATCAAAGAAGTTTGCTGAGGTGAGGTATTCGGTCCCATCTGTAACGTTGTAGATGTGCTCTGCTGTCTGCGGGTCGGAACAGATTATTACAGCGTAATAGTAGCGAAGACGTTCGAGTTGGTATCGCCGGAGTGCGGCACTGTCGAACTCTTGACCATCATCTTCTCTTTGCAGATCTTTTCGAATTTTCTCATCTTCTACATCACTATCCACCTCACTATCTGATTCTTGTTTCTTGGCAAATATCTCCTTAGGCGGACCTTCTAATTCTTCTCTCTCCATTCGCTCTTTTCCAAATTCGCTCTGATAAATGGCGATTTGGTGGATTTTCCCACCGGCTTGGACAAAACTAGAGAATACAGCCATAAGATCGACAGCTCGAATGTTGTCCCAGTCAAGGTTCACGACTGCTATCCGTGATGATACCTCGCCCCTTTCAACACCCGCTGATTCGGCTTGCATATCTGGGAATGTAGACTCTTCGATCGCTACCCCTCCATCCTCCTCCTCTTCTTCTTCACTCTCATCCTCGGATGAGGAGAAACCTCCATCTCGCGCAGGATCATATTTCTTATCCGCCTTCAAGAGCTCTTTTTCAACGACCTCATCATCCTCAATTTCCACCTCCGCCTCCTCCTCATCCGGAACATACAACCCCTCCAGCGCCTTCTTTTTGCCACCAGTGCTTAACTTCCTACCATACCGATCCACCTTCGCTGTATTCGAGAAGTCGTCATCTTTAAACATGCGAGAGAATCGCTTGTCGATTGTAGTGCGCATGTGCTTTCTGGACGGGAGACGAAATCGCGGATCTGTTGCGAAGGAAGAGAATCGGGGATCCGTAATTGAGGCATCTGTGGCCTTATCTGATGGGTTAAGTTTTGCCATTTTGACGTTGTGGTGGGGAAAATAGAGAAGATGGAAATTTATTAGTTTCGAGGTTTGGTGGCAGAAAAATATTTGGCTTGGCGGTGGGACAGATTTAGCTTAGGGTGAGATTAGTCGGTTTGATAGAGGGATTCTCATCCCCCCTTTTAGCCGAGGATATTTCAGGAGATATACTAGGTAAGATAAAATTTTGGGTTCATTATATATTCATTGTGATAGATTATTCTTACCCACATATATCTCATGTTGTTTATTGCCCAATATTTTAACCCCAACCTACTAATAACGAAATGATTCAACAAAGCAAGCGCCAATTACTTTCGCAGCAATGAGTCGTTTAAGCATTTAATCAAAACAGTTTATATCATATTATTAATTATAGATGCTTGTTATCTCAACTAGAAACTTTACCCAATCTCCAAAGTATTTCATATAGTATACAGCAATCAGAACTCGCCGTTTATGGCGCCAACTTGTGAATAGCTAGACCCGCCCTTGTCTCTTAGTTTAAAGCCATATCGCCAGAGTATGCCAGTTACCTGCAGAGGTATTCAAATGGATAGAAAAACTAGTAAAGAATTGCTCCAGCTATATCCAAGTGTCTTGTAAATTCTGGGAGCAAAAAGCGGGAAGGCAAAGGCAATTAGGCTGCGTAAAAACTGTGCGGCAGTAGAAGCCGAACCGACATATTCCGGGTAAGCATCCACAAAATATGCTGAAAGGGGAGTACCAAAGAACGTCATGTCTACAGACAAAATGAAAACACCGATGTCAACAATGAACTAGAAAAATGATACTAAGTGGCCCAGCCATAGAGTAGGATGTCTATCGGCCTTAAGATTCCACCTGGTATAATTAACAGTAGGCGTAGTTCGGGGTAGGCGTTATCTATCAACGGACCGTACTTGGGTCCTAGCAACTTCACCCAGAGCCAAGGCGATATAGTGAAGACTAGATATAGAAATTGATTCACTGTAGGCTGAAATAAAAAGGGGGGAAAGGTGGAAAGAGCAAGGTTAAGTAGCCCATAGTTCAGGTCGCTCAAAATTTCTTGGGTTTGGACGATGAGATGGAAGATGAGTAGTCGAAACGGCCTCGAGAGACTGCTTTGTAGCTTCCAGACAGTAGACCAGCCTTCTTCACGCGTCTCGATTCTAGTGTAGTATCGAGAATCGGCGATCTCCTTACTGGGCCAGTCCCCCGACGGAGGATCAGAGTGGCTTCTTCACGCTGCGGACAATACATACTCTTTGCCTTCTTCCGGTCTTCAAGAAAACAATCGGGATGAATTCTCTCTGCAAATAAGTACGGACAACGGATACTCTTCTCCTGGTGGTCTAGCATTCTCTCTGATAACGCCGCCGCAATCATCGGAAGGCACATCGCTTCCACTTGAGTCGAGTAAAGATATTAAGTCTAATGTACGTGGCCGTAGGAGGACTCAGCCCTGCAGGAAACGTTAGGCCTGAAGCTCTTTGTCAACCGTTTAGTATTGGAGAAATTTACTGTGTCAACTTACCACCGACTACCTTGCAATTCCTGATACTCTACATCTTTGTCTTATAACTTTCCTTTTCTTCTCAACAACCTCACCGACTGTAGTCCGATGGTCCTTCCATTTCGTTGTCAGCGGACTACAATACCTCATGCTACTATCCCTCAGCGGTTACGTGATGAAGATAAGCGGCAGAAGGCAAGGAAATAATGGACAAGGGACGTCGGGCGGGATTTTGATCTAGGCGGATATACTTATCTTGCCGGCGTCAAGATTGACCAGGGTGTGGCGGTCAATTTTGCATTTGATATGTTATATTGCAGGGTGAATATTGGACAATGAATCGAGGAGAGGCCATCATGTATTGGATGAGGAAGTCAAGTTATTTAGCATTTGATATTTAGCATGACTTCAAAAATACAAGTACTATCTTATTTCAGCCATATAAAAACTATATATTCGATCTTCCAGTTCATTGTCTTAATTTGAGAGTTTACGCTCATGTTCCTTTATTCAAAAAGAGTAGTAAACAGTTTTGGACCCCAATATTCACAATACCCTTGCTGAGGCTAATGGGTTACAAAAGTGGGGTGATCTGACACCTTTCAAGCATTTTTGGGGGCTGGACGAAAATGGAAACATTTGAAGCAGGGTTTGTTTCACAGCCCCTGGGAAATCCTTCTGCATCTTTTGCCCAAGTGATTTGCCCACCAGAGAACCCAGGAAGAGACGGGGCTATCTAATGGCTACCCAGTTGCAAAGCACTAACAATAGCCGGGGATTTTTTACTATGAGAAATTGGGGGTACATACAGGCAGTGCACTATGGACACGTAATTATGACAAAATAAAAAACAACAAAGTGCACCAGGAGTCGAAATTCTATTCTAGCCGATAGACCAGGGTGATAACCCTGCTTACTGGGCAAATCCACTTGGGCAAGTTGTTATGGTACATATCTTCCATTTCCCCTCCTCACATCTTACCTTGTTCTGTGAGTATTCTCGACAGTGTGCTCACGATGTCACAATTTCTCTTCATCACTTATTTACTCACCAGACGAGTCGATGCGGCGCCAACAAATATCACAGCTCTCCGGACCGAAATTGCTCCCATGTGGGTTGACGACCCCCCTGGTCGAGGAACATGGAGCCTAGTATACAGTAATGTATTTACAATCCTTGTGTGTGTGTACACAGCGATACATATGAATATACCACCGATAGGAGATACCAACCTTATGTGCTGGGCGAGGAAGATAAAATGGGTTATAATCGCAATTTTTGCACCTGAGATTGTGGTCTTTACCGCATTTCTACAGTGGTTAAAGGCTCGGACGTTCTTGGCAAAGCTCCTTAAGATTGTATCAGAAAATGAGAATCCGAATGTTATGGTTTGTCATCTGGTAGTAGTAGTAAAAATAGTACTGATATTATTGTAGAATTTTCATGAGCTTGATGGCTCAGAGAGCCGATTCGATATGCTCTATGCTTACTATACTGTTATGGGAGGATTTGTCATAGACGTTGAGGATCTAGACAACAACATGAAGACAGTAACACTTACACCACGTGGTCTCTTGTTCTTGGCTAAGTCAGGTCACTTCTGCCATGTAAGACGAACCGATATTCAAGACAAGAGCAAAGCAGATGTCCTTGCAAAAAGTCTTGCTTGCTTGCAGATTTTGTGGGTAATTGTGCAGGCACTAGAGCGCAAGATCGCCGACTATCCAATCACACTGCTTGAGTTACACACGATAGCTCATATAATTTGTGCACTCATCATGTATGGAATGTGGATTCAGAAGCCCCTGAACATCCAGGAGCCTACTATGGTCGTCTTCGGCGATAATCCAGAGATTGTAGCTGTTCTGTTACAAAGAGACGTGCAAATAGGCTTCTCAGACACCATCTTATTGGATTGGCTCAACATCCACAATGATGTATATGTGGATGTAGATAGCCTGACTGCCTCCACAGAACCTGGATCGCAGAACGATCTTCATACTATAGGAGAGCGTGAAGAGATTGTCGCCAATTCTGACGGTCAATTAGTCTCCACCCGATTTTGTACCTTTGTCAATGGCAGCACGGGTAAGTCTTTGCGTCCTATGGGTCCATTGCATGAGAATCCATATTTGAGTCCAGAGATAGAAAAAGTGGCTTGTGTTCTATATTCCGGACAAACTCTCCATTCTGTTATTGGTCTTCAGCTGCCAGAAGGTGAATGCGAGTCATACTCCCCCTTGTATCCTTTTCCGATGAACAATCGTTACATCGGCCTTTTTCAACCAATCAATAGCATTTCATTGTCCGAAAAGGACGTGAGAAGACTCGGGCTTGTTGTATCCTGGGTGACAAAATTGAAGGCCCAAGGATTCACCGGAAGCCAAGAACTTTCTCATCTCGAATCCGAAGAAAACACCTCCGTCGACCTCAAAGACCTTCTCATGTCAATGGCACAGGGCGAGGACTCAGTTCACCCGCTTCTAGAGAGCGACTCCCTCATCTCAAAACGAGCTTATAACATTGCCTTGAATATGGACAAGAGTATCGAAGATTCTAGTGACTTTTCCTCTTTGGCGCCCGTGGGTGTGGCTCTAGCGGTCCTATCTGGGATATACGGAGGCGTGCATTTGACAGCACTAGATGGTATTTTCCCCACATCTGTTGAAAAACTGCTATGGACGATCGCATCTTCCGTACTCCTCGGATATGCGGGTATAACTTTCCTCTTGTCTTTGATCTTGTGTCTTGATACTTTGATCAATCATGCATTGACATCAAGAAGGAAACGGCATTGGCTTCAAGAACATCCGAGCTTGGAGGGGTTTCAAAGGCCTAACAGCGTATTTATGGCTCTCTTCAAGTTTGGCCTGGAAGCCGGTAAGATATTGGATCACATGGAAAAATTTATTGGCAACCGAGAAAAGCATACCAGAAGAGAATGGCTTAAGTTTATTGGCCTGGCGTCTTTGATTCCCTTCTGGGGTACTGTGGTGGTTATTGCCGGTATTGGAGGGTGGTCCTACTCTGTTTCAAGACTCTATCTCATTGTTGAGTCGTTCATATCTTTACGCCATGTTCCGATTGGTGTATATGAAACACCTGATTTGAATATTGTAGGCTATTTCCCCCATATTTAGTTTGTTTGGGGCTTGCACTCAGACTTTTGAATGTAATTGGCACTGCACTGTCGAGTTTATGTTGCATAAAGAGATCAGAGGAACAGAGGGGCATACAGGAGGCGATATTAGCAAGAGCGAGATTTTTTACTCAGGGCAGCTTGTTAGACCCTTTCTTCGAGCGTTAAGAACTCGGAATCTTGTTGGTTAAGAAAACTCGGCGATTTGCAAGGCAGGCTGTAAAAGCTTATTTTAAATACAAAGTAGTCGTTTGTAGGTTGAGCTTTGGCCTGCTCGAGAGGAGTTGATATTGCAAAGAGAAACAAGATGTCAATTTTGAAGGGGGAATCAGTGTGAAAAATAAATAAAAATTGAATTGACTTATAGCATTATTCAAGATCAATTCAAATTAATTCAATTTCTAGTTTGAATAATTGAATTATTTTTGCTCACATTGGGGAGGATCGATTGACAATAAAAGTCAATTTGGCAATTAAAACTCTAATAGTAACTATTTTATATCTCAGCGTTAAGAGAACTTGCCAAATACCTCTCCAATAGGAGAGGAACAATTCTCTAATTCTTACTACAGTGTAACAGATATTTCAAAGAATTCACAATGTGACTCTTTTCGTTATGGTTCTTATGATTGAACATGATAGAAGTTAAGGGAAATACTTATTTTATAATGGTTACAAATTAGAAATCATTCTTAGTTAAAGAACCTTTAACTAATGTTTCTATTAGCTTCCAAGTCCTTAGCAATTAAAAGTGACAATTTTACTAAAACTTGCAGGGTATAAAAATAATCTTCATTCAATTTGAGAGAGCATATGATGCAAAGCGCTACCAGACTATAAGAAACAGCGATCTGTATCTAACTTTAGAACCGATTAATTGACTGAGTGACGAACCTTGGTCCATCTTTTTCAATTGTTAGTTTTAATATTTATAAATAAAGCCACCTCAGATATATAGATTCCAGGTTTATGTTTCTCACAAATCATTAAAAATCAGTTGATTGAGGCTTGATTATATATATTATGCTTGTGTTTAAGAGAGACAACATTGGCATGCAGCATGATATGCAAAGGATGTTGAATAATTGACAGCAAAAATCTAATATTGGCAACAATATGAAATCCTGAGCTCTTACAGACCATCCTCATACTCTCAATAAGATAGCAAAAATGTCTCTGCAAAAGTCTCTTGCAAACCATACGACAAAATAATTCAAGTCTACACAACATGCCTGGTATCGTGCTCTGTCCTTAACTGAATACCGACCTCTTGGGTTCAAAGTGTCTTTAAATAATCCCTTACATTCTCTCTTGAATGTTTGTGCTAGTGAATATTGAACCCTAGGCTAGAGGTTGGACTGGACTTGACTTAACAATTGAGAGATTTGGATTTACTTAATCTAGAAAATATATTGATAACAGGCACCTATCAGAGTGTATTCACTAATTAACGAGTTGAGAACAACTGCAATATTGGGATTCATATAAAGAACTAGGATTCTTCTAAAATCATTTTCCTTAAAGAAGATGACTACTTCATGTTATTGTCAAATGGTATCCAGCAAGCTAGCGAAAATCATATGCATCAGCAAAAATGCTACAGATTAGCAATATATATAGTTTTTAAATTATTGAAAATTTATTTCATTAGCAAATACTGTTGTCAGTAGCTGCTTTACTGCTAATTGTTTTTGTTATTATTGATATTTCTTTTCTACGTGGTATCCAAACTACCTACAACTGCTCATTGACAAACAAACCCGCCATCCCCTGTCCAGTACCAATGCACATGCTTGTCAAGAGAATCTTCTTCTTCTGCCGCCTACACTCACTCAAGCCCGTGACAATCTGTCTTGCACCAGTAGCACCAAGCGGATGACCGAGAGCAATCGCACCACCTCTAGGATTCATCTTCTCATGAGGCAATTTTAAGACATCCTTACAGTACACAGCCATAGAAGCAAAAGCTTCATTGACTTCAATGACATCGCAATCATCGACTGTGATGTTGTATTTTGTGAGGAGTTTAGGAATGACGATCGAGGGACCAATTCCCATGATCCGGGGAGCAACACCAGACACTGTGGCACCCACGAATTTGGCAAGGATGGGTTGACCAAGTTCGATGGCTTTAGAGCGTTTCATCATAAGGACAGCGGCAGCTATTTCGTCAACGTGATTCTAGTAGAAGGGGAAAGAAATATTACCTCCATCAGTGACCTGGGAAGAATTTCCGCCTGTAGAGCGATCTCCGAAATCAGGGAAAGCAGGCCGAATCTTACTCAAGCTCTCGAAGGTCGTTCCATGTCGAGGGCCTTCATCCCTCGTCAAAGTAACTTTCTTCAACTCGCCTGTCTTCGGGTCTTTAACCTCCGTCACAATCGGCACAATCTCATCATCAAACCATCCTGCCTTCTGTGCCCTCTCTGCACGATTGTAACTCTCAGCTGCATATCTATCCTGCGCCTCTCTGGTGATATTGAAATCCTTTCCCACGTTCTCGGAGGTTTGCCCCATGGGCTGCATACAATCCACGGCTTCCTGATTCTTCAAAATATCAGGATGGAACGCAGATTCGAGACGGTCGCCGCCTGCAGACATCATTTCGCAGCCCACAGCAAGACCGACCTCGATGCTGCCTTCGGCAATTTGGTTCGCAATGTCTTGAGTGGCTTTTAAGCCGGAGGAGCAGAATCGGTTTACAGTGGATGCGGCCGTGGTATTGGGGAATCCGGCTGCGAGGGAGGCGGCGCGCACTTTGTAGGCTGCTTTACCATCGTTGACCTGTGAGTGTTAGGATCGGGGGATGGAGGGGGGGAGAGGGGCGGCCGTACATTGCCGCAGCAGATATCTTCTACAAGAGCAGGATCTAAACGGGATTTCTCGATGACTTTCTTCAGGATGGAGTACATCAGGTAATCTAATTGTGTGTCTTTGAACCCCCCCTTGAAGCCTTTTGCCAATGGCGTTCGGATCGCGAGGGTGATTACGACATCGTCGGCATTCTTGGACGTGCTGATATTTTAGCATGTGAAAGCTACTGGAAGAGACAGAAGCTTACATTGTATTTAAACCAGAAGAGCCGGTAAAGTGCTTTAGGATCGAAGAGATTCTTTCAGTCATTTTGAAGGTTGTGGGTTCTTGTTGGTAAGGGGAAGATGATGGAGGGAAGTTGAAGGGTTTATTGTCTTTTGAGACGGGGATTATGCCGAGGTACGGGTATCAAGAGCGCCGCTTTTCCGGATGCTGGGAGGTCACGTTACATATATCTGATGGATATTCTATCTGACGGATATTTTCTTCTTTGGTAACGGTGCAGGAGAAGAGGGATCGTTTAACGTTAGTGGCAAAACAGAATTCCTTTTGGATGTCTTTCCAAGACTCCCCTTATCTGGCAATAAACATCCTCTGTAGTATAATCCATCCTTCGACTTCGTAGATCCAATGGTTGCTGAGTCAGCCCATCAGGGAATCTATGTACTGCTTTAGCTTGAGAGATGATACCTCACCTCGGACCGAAGATACCTAGGTTCGATAGGCTTCATATTCAGCATCCTCTAGCACTCTTTCGTGGCTTTTCAGCTGAGATCTGCCGAGCCAGAAACAACTTCAACGTCCTTCTTGAGTGCTCTATGCGTTATACAGTATGCATTTCCAATAAGCCACCCGTTGGAAGTAAGACCTCACCACTTGGCAGCCCAGAAATCCCTTTACATAGCCTTCATTCGGCATATTCGCTGTGGCCAGGCAACTATGGAACCCCAATTCGGATCAATACTGTACTGCGCCCTTGACGAAAACCACAATATCTTCCCGATACACGTACATTTCGGCACCACCATGACGCCGAAATGATAAAATGCAACGGTAAGTGCATCTGCAGCCGTCTTTCTTCCTTTTTTTTCTTATATAGTTGATTGGATTGATTCCAATCAAATTCCATTCGTTTGTTTTCGTTGCCCGACATGATGCTCGTTCCTCAGTTGATCCATTGAAACCTGTTTTTCAAAAGCTTGAATTCAACGGGTAGAATCAGATCCAGGGGCCACCTCAAATCTAGGCAGGGACCTTCAGATCTCTCGCAAATTGAATCTCGTTATCGAAGGACAAATATCGCGAAAATGCGCCCGTCGATTGTTCTCGCGACCATAATCCTACTTCCCACCACCCTCGCGGCAACAACTTTCGCGCGCTCCTCGAAACGCGGGCTCATCTTCATTGCCTCACTCGAACACCCATCTGATAACCAGATTTGGGTGGAGAACAACAGCGATTTGACATGGTATTACAATTACGGTGCCTTGCCGTCCTCTGACTACTCCAATCACTCGCAAGCCACGCTCGAATTCGTGCCCATGCTCTGGGGCGGGCCTCCTAATGCCAGCGACACGACATTTGTCGATTCCGTCACCACGCTCATAAAAGGAGGCACGAACATATCACATATATTGACGTTCAATGAGCCGGATGGAAGCACGGCGACGGGAGGCAGTGATGTGGATCCTAGCCTGGCAGCCAGTACGTGGATAAGAGAAGTTGAGCCGCTGCGGAAGCTGGGGGTGAAAGCTGGAGCGCCAGCGGTAACGGGCGCGCCTGCAGGGTTTACCTGGTTGGAGAGTTTCTTTACGGCATGTGCGGATCAGGGGACGAATTGTACGGTGGATTTTATACCGGTGCATTGGTATGGCAATTTTGAGGGGCTGGCTAGCCATATTGGTCAAGTGGTTGCTACGTACATCTCCCCTCTCCTTACACTCCTACTTCTAATATACTCTAGCTATCCTAATACCAGCATATGGGTCACCGAATACGCGCTCCCGAACGCCGCCCTCAACGATACGCAATCATTCTTCAATACGTCGGCGGAATACTTTGATAGGATAGATTATATAGATCGGTATTCGTATTTTGGCAGTTTCAGGAGTAGTGCTTCGAATGTTGGCGCTAATGTGGCGATGCTGGATCAGAAGGGCAGATTGACAGATGTGGGGAGCTGGTATTTGGGGGGAGCTGAGACAAATAATATTCCTGGGACGAATGCGGGGGCAGGGAGCGTGAGCAAGGAGGGCATGATGTGGAGCCTTGTTGTTGCGCTCGTGGTGGGGGTTTGGGCCTTATAAAGCGTGGAGATAATAACGGAATTTTGGGATATGGGAAATTGGGAATATGAGTGCATGTAAATGTATATATGATGATATATAGCTATGGAATGTTAATGTTCAAACCATACCCGGAACCTACTAAAGGCCCCCTATCCCTCTCTCTGTTTTCCGCTAATCATGATTGCTGGCCGGTAGCAAGCGTGTCTAGTTTGAATAAAGTTTGAATAAAGGAAGATTTGGGCTTTCTCGAGAGGTCACTTGTCGGTGGCAATGGCACAGTATAGTCTGTCGGTCCACAAGAATATACTTACAGCGCCATCAGGATGTCACTATAACTTCCGGCGAGTATTCGATTCTCATGGCGGATCTAATGATTACATTAGCGCCCTTTCGACTTGCCATTTCCGTTATTCGTACTGTAGATGAATATGGATAGACCTAGGCGTATTATGAGTATCTCTGAATTGGTGGTAACTCTTGAAGCCCATGATGCAGGGCATCGAGGCTCTACGTAAGATGCAAGTGTACCACCGGGGCTACCAGATGATCGATCCGCCTGCAACCTTTGTGTGCTCTAGGATAGTGACTGAGTGTTTGTTAGAGTCGAAGAAAGGGTGTCTTGTCAAATAGTAGGTAACACAACACCTCATCATACCATATACCATACCACCACTATCTTGGATATCAGCACCGTGCGACTAGGCGATAGATGGATGCTCAGACCTATAAGAATAATAATATCCTTCCTGTCTCTAGACTTCATAGTAACTGCGCGTTTTTGTGTAAAGCTCCAAGCCTGAAAAACAACCAACAGGAACACATCGACTTTGAGAGGTATTAAGAATACTAGCATCACTTAACATAAAGCTCCAGTGTGTGTGTCGAAGCTAGTTAAAGTTTCGATCCGACGATCATTCTTTAACCCGGAATCTAGAGATCGCACTTACGGAGAAGTTCTCTCTTCACTCATACCAAGTGTCTGTTTGCTACCAGTCATTAGTTTTAATTGTCCACATATAGTGCTCCCACACTGCCGTTCTCAACGTGGAGTTATCTATCCCGGCTAGCTATGCTAGTGTATCTTGCGCAACTACAGGTCCGTTCCTTGAGAATGGGGGGTAGTGTTCACCAGCTGAGCGAGAAGGCATATTGTCCCAACTTGATGTTCCTGGACGTCCTTTTCTGCTTCTGATCTTCGGGCTTGAGGCACAAACCCATGATTGAAGGATCAGCATCAACACAGAAAAGGACATGCTCGCAAAGCCTTGGGTTCTTTAAGCCAATGATTTAAGGCGAACTTGCCAAAAAGGAGATCGGCTACATGGACATAATGAATACTGTTCTTTGCTTGCGGAAGAGTTTTCCTATCTTTGTATAGCTTCGTAGCACAACAAGTGCTACAAAAGAGTGACAACTAAGCAATTTTCCAACTCGGACCAAATAATGACCCGGCGGGATAAGCTTAAGTGAGCCGCCATTCGGCATCCCACTTTTATTAAATTACTCTGTAAACTTACAGTCTTTAGCGTGCTTTGCCTCTCGTATCGCAAGCATGCAAGCCTGAAAAGCGAGATTTCCAATATAAATCTTTTCATATCTGTCAGCTTGTACTTGGAGACTTGGAGTGACAACTCGTCTTCTTGGCTGTTTGTAGATGGCAATAGACGTATCGTGAAAAGAATAATAGCAAAGCAGCCTAGAGAGCCTAGGCAGCAGAACGTCTCATCTAAAGAGAGTCTGAAGGATACAAGCTTGCCGTCGCTAGTGATCGCAACTACCTACCGGTAATGCATCGTCAAGGAATCGATGACCCCTGGCAGACAATTTATAAGATCAGGCGATTCAAAAAGAAAATATGGAAATTTTCATTTCCAGCATATATAAAGCTCAACTCTCACCCATCGATTTCCCTCATCTCCTCACGCAAAATCCTCCAATTTAGACATTCCCAAGTACTAAGTACAAACCGCCAGAATGCTACTGCCCTCCTTCCTTGCCCTCATCTTCCCCCTCCTGGCTAGCGCCTGCTACAGCACCCACGGTACAATCCAACAACTATCCAACACCTGCACAGGAGAAACAATCTACCTTCCCTCTCTCTACCTCAGTGCTTCGGGCACGCAAATTTGCGACGGGCATTACTCGGGCGAAGAAGCGAACGCCTTCAACTCAGCCTTCATTCCGGGTGGAATCCCTACGAATTCCACGCACGGCGGGCCATGGGTTGGATATGATTGCTCTACACATTTGACGAATGTACAGGTCTCTGGAATCAATGGCCAGGCGTTGATTGCAGATAATGAGACGGCGGTTTGGGTGCTCCCGGGAGATTTGGCGTGGGCCCAGGTCGCGACTGCGGAGGGTCTGGCAGGTATCCCTTGTCTTAAGGCGAGTGTGTGGACTTTCGATTCCGGGGATGTGGGATGTTAGTGGGGCACGATGTTAGGGGGAGTGATGGTAGTGGAAATGGGATAATTTGGGATGGGATTTGTAGATGGCAATAATGAGTACAAAACATTTGACATAGAAACAGTACTGTAATCCACCAAAAGTCATGTGAGAACTTTCCTAAAACCAGTCTGCTTGCAATATTCTTCTAAACTCGTCAATTTCTCTACCCCGGCCTATAATTCGTTATTACATTTTCTCTTTATAATAAAGAACACCTACATCTTTGGGAAGTAGCACATCCTCATCACTGCCCGTATATCAAAATTCTTGGATAAACTCGATCGTCTCGAAATACTCCTTCCCAACCCCCGGGACCAGTACCATTTTTT
The DNA here is from genome assembly GCA_002276475.2 of Chlorociboria aeruginascens. Classification (NCBI taxonomy): domain Eukaryota; kingdom Fungi; phylum Ascomycota; class Leotiomycetes; order Helotiales; family Chlorociboriaceae; genus Chlorociboria; species Chlorociboria aeruginascens. Next base: position 18,408 of record NCSK02000013.1, on the reverse strand, counting down.
CCAATTTCTTCCAGGGAGATAATATCAATACCTCCGAACGAAACTTTATTGATCTCACACCAAGAGGCGAGTACTTCTCTAGCACTTCTTCTATCACTCTGACCAAGCAGAAGTTTTCCTGGAGAGGTTTTAATCAATGCACGTACAAGTATTCCCGTATCATGATCCACGTCGATGAGTACCATGGGACTATCAGGTGATCCGAGAATCCTGATGCAAAAAGATCCATCGGGTTTCCAGTCTCTCAATTCAGTACCTAGAAATATATACTCGTGAAAAACTTACCTTCCTCGGACTAATCAGAGTCCCTCTCTCGAGGAAATTCTTATAAGCCGCTAAATTCGACAAACTCATCTTCGACTCTAACCTAGGAAGTGCTTTCCTAATATAACGTACATTCTCGGCCTTCGAATCCATGTGCCAGACTAACTTATAGTTACCCTCACTCAAGGTGCTCAAGATAAATCTCTGTAAGGTTTCAACTTTCGCAGCTGCCTCGGCAGTATTAATTCCCTGCTGAATCTCTTCATCGTGAGCATATTCATTTCGAGATTTCCCTTTCGGAAGTAGTTTTTCAAGGAAAGAGAAGAAGATGTCCTAGAAATCAGTGATAGCGAAGATGGCATTCGCGTCCTTGAAGGCGGCGGAGAGGGAGGCGGGGTCGGATATTGAGCCTTGATAGAGAGTTACGCATCGTGTAATTAGGGCGCGAGATTTGGCGGATGTGACATTCCGTGTGAGACCATGGACAGCCCAGCTAAGTTCTTGCAGGTAGGTGTTGGCTACAGAACCGCCCTGGGTCGTTAGTTGGTGTAGGCAGGGAGAGCGGATGAAAAACCTGGGTGCCTGTTATTCCTAGAATGACAATCTTCTTCGGTATAGCTGGGCGAGAGAACCAATGCTAAGAGGAGAGCGAGGAATTTCTCTCTTTTATGAAGTGTCTCGGTGTCCGAAGTATCTTGGAATCCGGCACGGCCGAATTAATTCCCGTAAATATTCAGGTATGTAAAAGTCAGAATTTACGGCTTTTGCGAAGGTGGAAATTCCACCATATGCCTTTTTATTTTCACAACTAAATGTTTTGATGATAGAGAGTATGGATTGACGTCTCGGTCATAACAGTTTATTTAAGGTGGAATGAATGTAAATGATATGAAAAGTTATGCTCTTTGTTATTTAAGTCCAAAGACCAGGAGCAACAAAAGAAGTGAGTGAATTTGAAGCTATTCCCAGATTATTATTTAAGAGATTCTTTTAAGCCCTAACAATAATTGATATTTATTAATTCTCAATGACTTCAAGATCAATTTAAAAGTCAGAAGTTTGACAAAATCGTCCTTATATTTGGAAATCAAAACTTAGAAAATACTCAAGCATTTTCGTAACCGCCCTCCTATATAAAAAAGACAAACTTTGCAAGCTAGACATATCCAAACTCTAAACTATATAAGATTTGAAACCTGGCCTCGGGATCTGCCCATCCGATTAGAGCGATTGGGCGTTTACTTAAAAAATATTAATTATATATTATTATAAGTGCAAGTAATAATATCAACATTATTGCTTAAATCTAAGTTTATAATAAAATAAATGTCGGAGCACTGGGTGATTATGCTTTGAATACGGGGCACGGCTTGCTGATTGCAATATGCTTATAGTATTCGTTGGATAATCTTGTCTATTAGAAGTAATCTAGGTGGGAGCTAGATATAGGCAAGATATTGCCGTACGCCACCGCCTCCCAAAGCGGTACCGAGGATTGACCGAACCCTTAGGGTTAGCTCAACCCTGTGGGACCGCACTTGAGTCCAGCTAATATGACTACCAACAATAAACATTATTTTTAAAATGCTTTTCAAAACCCTCACTTATTGTTGGTATCACCAAAGGTAGTGATAAATATCAATAGGTGTGAGAATCAATTTCATGAAAATAGTTGTAATTGAGTCTAGGGCTAAAAGAAAAGTGGGAAGAAAACCCCCTTATATACCCAAGGGGTGCTTCCTGGTGAATCCTATTAACCCATAGTTAGCCTATATAAATAATACAGATTCACCCATAGGGCCCAAAGGAGCGATAAGTAAAGCTATTCCCACTTATGCCCTATTATAAGATCCATAGTACTTCCATGGCCGTCGATCCATATAACTCATATTATTGTCCCCACACTTATAAATCAACAAATCCTAAATATTATTTCCAAGGCCCTGTAGCCTAATTTAATGAAATATTTTACACCTTAATTTTATAGTCTAAGGCCCTATTTATTCGGGCCATTACAACTGCCTAAAGCTTATTTTTAAGGCCCATCTCGGGGCACGCTTTAGGGGCTTTTCCTCTTATGAAGTAAATTATAAGTGAGCTATCCTAAACCTATAAAATAATTTATTTATAAATTATTTTATATTGATAGGGACTTGCTACAAGACTTTTGGAACCGTCAATTTAGGGGTTCTAAATCCTTAATTAATTACAAAAAAGAAAATCTTGAACTTGTGGAGACTTTAGCCGCGCTGCAGCCCTTGCGGGCCTGCAGTTGGGGCCAGCCAACATAATTTTGTATTTCCCAGTAATGTACCCATAGAAAACGTAATATAAAAGTGAGCAAACATCTCAGCTTTGAAATTGTAAACAACAATAATAAACAAACAAACCCAACAAATAAACAAACAAAATTATTTTACTTTATTATCAAGCAACAGATCTAGCAACATGGCTTCCCAAGCAGGATCAACTTATTCTAACAAAAATAAAAAAAATCTTCAAATTCCTCAAATTACAGTAGAGGCTACTACGACTGAAAATAGAGAAGAAGCTGCACCGGAACAAACTTTAACAACAACTCAGAGTAAGAAAAAATCCAACTGCGTCCCTGCGGGCCGGAAGACGGCAACGTGGGATAGATCTACATTCTCAAAAGAATTATTAAACTTGCTTGTTGATGAGGAGCAGAAGAAGGGTGGTACAGCACATTCTCATGGCAACCAGAAATAGACTGAGTTGGAGAGTTGTCAGCCGAAATTGGGATTTCACTCCTTGATTTTATTTGTTTAACTCTTACGATTCTTTTAAGTCACCAACATTGATATGTTTGGTCACATTCATTTATTATGGGAAATATATCGTTATATTAGGACCCTCCTAAAGGGTCAAAATCAATCCAATCACTAATCTCACTTAAAGAATAAAAAGTTCAACAAGAGTGAACATATAACATATTGGGGATTTGGCTAAGTCCACAAGAGGAATCTTACATATTAGTCATTCTTTTAGAGCTATGCATTGAATATAAATTATTTTCTGAATAAATTTTTAATATAGTTTAGGAAAGGGAGTAGCTATCTGAACAATACTAACCTTCAAAGCAAGGTAAAGGGGAGCTATTCAGTTACCTTCCAACATGCCAACGAACTTTTCGAAATCTGATAGCCAGTTTTGGGTCTCATCAATTTGCTGATCACATTATGTGTTCCTTTGCATTATTGAAAAGAGCTATATGTGTCATTGACAAAATCTAGAACTGATGGTATTTGTTGTGATAATAGTGTTAAAGCATCACGGTCACAAAAGAAAGCTCCACAGCAAGGGATAAAGCAAAAATAAATCGAGCTCCCCACCATTTCAGTTGAGGATTAAAGTTTATGTATTATGTGAGCCAAAGTTGGGTGTATGCCTCGCAACATGCTGGTAAAAACAGAGGTACTCGCTCAGCCTAAATAATATAGCCACAAGAGCACCCTGACACCAAACTTAACTTGAGACTTGACGGTTAAATAACCATGTTGATCCAATCAGCGCTGCTGTGGAGACTTGCTTATGTTCCCAAGATTCAGAACCATATTTAGTCCTGAGGTCGAGATACTTATAACTCAATCCAAAAGAAAACAAATATCCATTCCCCTTCCTGCTTTCTTCCTCCTGCATTCATGTAATTCACTACCGAACCATCGACACAATTACTTCCTATCACAATATAAATTCCCTTTCATCGCCCGTCAGATGACATCAGCTCTGATCTATATATATCTGACCAATATACTAGGAACATAGACTTGTTGGTTCTGAATTAGAAAGGTTGCAGCATTGTGATGTAGGGAAAACTGATATTAGCGAATGAGGCCATGACGAGGCGAGTGAATAACAGAGACAATGAGGGAGAAATTGGTGGTGGTGGGATGGGTGGTAAATTTACCCTTAGCTTCTTAAGATAATTTAAATATAACACATGTCAGCTGTACTTGCTTGAGATCGCATAGGTTTGAATAACTCTTCTCCTGCTCTTCACTTGCTCCTCAATTTGCAGAGTTATGTATAATATGCCATTGGCTGCGGTAATACCAATGTTTGTCCTTATATTGCAACGCTACACCATACTTGCTGTTACCATTTTTGTTTCTATCCCAATATTATATTTCCAGGGAACGAACGCCATTGTCTGTCTCACAAGTGATAACTTCACATCCAGGGCCTACATGTATACCCACATCTTTAGCTGTTATCAAAAACAGCCTTCTGAGCCAACCTCTAGACGATGGAGATTTCAGTGAGTTGGGGCGAAGAGTAAATTTGCTTACGGAGTATGTTTCAAAAGCTGTTAGAATTGTTTCCTCCCCTAAACACGATAGCGAAGCTGGTCTAGCTATTGAGGTCGAGGATTTTGCATTATCTATGTTTCTATAGATTAGGACTTCCTCTACGCTCCCTGCGTGAAAGTTTTGTGCGTAACTCCCTTGAGATATTCATTCTAGTAGGCATAAAACAATTCCTTTTTGCAGCCCATCTTATCTTAATAATGCGCGGTGCTTTAGGATTAGCTCTTCCTATACAAGTCGCCTATGCCGGTGATGAAGATCTACCTATTATATATCGAAGGGCGCTCCTCTCTCTTGGCTCGGATATTGAGACATTTGATATAAAAAGCGAGCGACTGACACAAGCAAGTAGCAGCTAGGTAATTAAACCATTTGCTATGCTCGCCTCTAAATTTGAATAAGTAATTCTCCTCGATGCCGACTCGGTACTTCTGCAAAATCCCAGCATTATGAAGTGACTGGCACATTTTTGTTCCACGATCGATTGCTTTGGCAACATATATTTCCATTTTGCCAACAATGGTGGGCAAAGCAAATGAAGGGGCACAATTCCACAAAAGCATTCCAAAAAATTTAAGGCGTATGCAGATGATACAGTGAAGAACAAGACTCTGGAATGGTTGTGATGGACAAGAGACACTTGAATATCGTGATAGCCTGGCTAAATTTTCTGGCAGAACACCCTGACTATTCGAGAGGCATATACGTATGTGGTGACCTATAGTGATAAGGAGAATTGGTGGTTCGGGTTAGAGCTTTGTGGTGTAGAGTATACATTTGAGGAGAACTACGGTTCAATTGCTGGGGAGGAAGTTGGCAATAAAGTACGTGCATTTACAATTGCACACCCTGATGGAAATAATACGAGCAAGTTGCTGTGGTATAATGGCAGCCTTTTGAGGAACAAAGTAGTCGATGCTAATAAGTATACAATTCTAGGTCACTGGGCAACAGGTGGAACGTGGTGGAAGAGCCTTTACGGAGGTGACATGAGCTGTATGGTTGACACAAAGATACAAGAAATAGTTCCAGAGCAGATTGAGGTATTGCAAAAGAGCGTCAACATAGCAAAGAAGATAGACGACAAGTTCAAGAGCCTTATCCAGTTATAAAAGATACCTCAGTTACTCAACCGATCTTCCTTTCCTTAAAGTCTTCATCAGTTACTTGCGATGTGTGCGCAGCACTCATTTTGATAGTGAAACTCTCTTTTCCAGCTCTAAACACGTATTATATAAGCCATCAGCTCTTTAAAATTGCTAATATCATGGAGTATAACGGTCATGTGGACAATGTCCGTTCAAGGTGACTTTTCACATCACTAGCTTGAGAGGAGTATACTGCCTTATGGATTTATATTCCAGATAGTTGTGTAGATAAGTCCAAGCCGATGCAAATCTTTAATCCAGAACAAGCATGGCTCCACGTGTATAATTCACATAAGCCACTTAAAAAAATATCATCTTCACTCTCATCTCTAGCAAGTATGGGACCATACCCACCCAGTCCATGCTAGTAGTGATCAAACCGTTATCAGTCTCCCATTGCAATATTTCTTTATGATCCTCCATAAACCAAATCCCCAACGCATGACTGGCCATGGCAACTCCTTATTCACTATGACTCCTCCATCCAACGGGCCAATGAATGTCCAATTACGCTTCTCTCCGGCTATGAACAGGGGTTGTCTAGTATTCACGTCAACTTTGTCACACTCTGTGGCCACATTCTCGATTTATAGCCTCTTAGTGCAGTTGCCATACATACCACAGCATATGAATCGTATTAAGGACTTCGCAGGAAATAATCAGCTGCTTCGCGATTCTCGTGCCTGTTGGGATTGAATGCGAAAGATGTCGAGATCAAAGGGAGATTGCTTGCTTCAGACTTGGGGGTTGTAACTCATGCTCTCTAGCAAGTAACCAAGTGCTCATAACTTTACAAGCATGTGAGAACATACGTTAGCATTCGTTGTAGTGACGTGGGCAACTGCGTACTTCTGTGGGTCGATACAAGAATCTCAGAGCATTCTACCACAGCATCATGTAAAGTTACTCAATTTTTCTTGGCTTCATTCGCCATGAGTCTCGCAGTCGTTCAAACCCATGTTTACCTGGAATTCGAGGTTTCCACGATGCATAGAGCTACCTTAACTTGGCATCTTTCCCAAAGTTCTACCGTCGTAGTTCAATCCCATGTGCTTGCCGCACTTCCTCCAACCATTTTATCCATCAACAGAGAAGCGCGATCTGTTAGATTAAGTCATTATATTCTTGGCTTTGGGTGCGAGATCAAATTCTATGGGCCATATTGGACCGTTACTACTCCCTCCCTTATATCAACTGGAAAGTTGACAGGCTCTGCCTCATAAGTTTAATGATGATTTTATCGATCCTAGCCCGAATCGAGAGCTTGCTGCTCTTATACACGCTCTCACTTCGGTGCTTCGACACGATAAATTTTCAACGCCAGTATTTTATTCTCCCTTAATTGTCTTCTAACTCCAATACCTCCAACTCTGTGCTCTCGATAAGAGCCCTAATATATTCAAACGTGATATTTACTACTTTCTCCACGTTATCTTCCACCCAGTTCAGCAGGACATGCAAGAAAACCGCCTTCCCATTCTTGCCTCGCTTCCACAATTCCGCCAGGGAATAAAACAGTGGTATTCGCAGAAATATGCAAGCGCGTCATCATATGTTTGCATTGGAATATCATATTCCAAAAATAAGTGAAAGCAAATATGAGATTTTAGATTCAGAGGCTCACAGGGAGTTTCTCAGCAACTTTCTTCGTAACAGCTTCGATGTCGAAATTGATTTCAAGATCTCGGGTACGTTTTCTCAAAACCCGCCATTTTCAATGCTTGATGATGGAAAATATATATCGTCTTCGACGAGTTCCTAGTAGACGTTTCGCCTGGCAATTTCCTCGAAGCAATAATTATCATTTAGATTCATGCCTATGTGCATTACTAGATCAATCTTCATTTTCTCATCTTTTCCATCTGCATTCTCGCTCTCATTGTGTTGAATTCCTATATTAAGGCCTTGGAACCCCTGAAGCGAAGGCCCTGAAAGCCCCTAAAGCGTGCCTCCCGAATGGGCCCTAGGAATAGGCTTCAGGCAGCTGTAATGGCCCGAAGGAATAGGGCCTTAGGCTACAGGATTAGGCTACATGGCCTTGGAAATGGGCTTTAGGACCTGTTGGTTCAGAGGTGAGGGCTCTGAAGGGCACTATAAAAATAAGGTTTATCCCACTGTGACTTAGCTTTGAGTAGTAATGTTGATATTGTTGCTTGCACCCATAATAGCCTATTTTCAATACATCGTTCAAATATCAGGGGAAGTAAGTCGATCAATTTCTGCTCCAGATTTCTTGAATCATTAATGCTACTAATGTGCAAATATACTGGGCACCATGTTTGTATTGCAAGATGTTGATGGTAGGTTTGCTTGGGCACACGATTTTGAAAGGTAGGGCGTCCCGATATAGAGTGAGAAGTTGACTTTGCGTTGAAGGAAGGGCTGGAAGAGATTGTGAGTACGACAATAGATAAATATCAGGGAAGAGAGAATACTTACATCACCGCCTGTGACTATGACAATTTTCTCTTTCCAGGGAGAGGATGCATCTTCAGAAGGAAATGAAATGAAGATATCAACCGGGCTGTAGGAAACCTGGAACGACTACGAATTAAAAGATATCAACCGGAGGGACGACCAACAGCATACGTGTGAAAATTGCTCCAACACTGAAGGATTAGGATTCAAATATTTCTCGGACTCCTTATAGACACCTGCGCACAGTTGAATTATTAGCAGATAGAGGGCTTCACTAGTTAATTATAAATGGTAATTATCATTAAGCTCCAATATAAGTAAGGGTCGGGACTTAAAACTTGGAATTATACTCCACTAATCGTCTTGTTTGAAGCTCAGATATGAGTAACCCATGTGCTGGGTCCATTTTTTAGAAGGAACCGCCCCATAGGGCCCCACCGCACAGCTCAGCTATGATTATTTGCTGAGATTTAAGTGTAAAAGCATTCTAACAAGTCTCTAGTAAGAATATTGAGAAAGTTAATAAAAGATTTTGACGTTTTCATTCAAGTCAAATGATCTATAGTGAACAAATTAAGCTACTTAAATAAATAATAGGCAGCAGTCTTCCTAGATAACTATCTCTTGGTAAACAGGAACAAGCTCAATAACTCATTCATGAAGAGCTGTTCACCATATCGCACCTTGAAGAGACCCGAAGATGAAGCCATACATAGAGAATAAAGATCAAGTTATAATTCTTTAAGATCCTTGAAAAATACCTTTATAAGAAGTACCCAACAACTAAAATTCCAACATCCATCAGATCTGTCAACAAATATGCTTAAAATAACAGTTAAAAAAATCTCGGCAATATTACTACAGGTATGAAATATTCCAAGGATCTAACTCATTTTCAAAAACCAAGATAGGTGTGGCCCGATGCTACCAGAAGCTTCATAGCACACACAGGTCTTCCATAAGCTATCCATCTATCCACAGCAGCAACAAAGATCCTCACATCGCCGACTTCCGGCCCAGCCCCCCTCAGACGCAAACAACCAACAATGCCCAAAACGGCAGCTAAATGCAAAGTCTTCCTCACAACCTTCTCAAAGCAGACTCGCTAACCCTGAAAGGTAGGTGGTGGTGGAGATGACGCGATGCGCGCTCTGATCTACATAAAAGCTTATACAAGCTTAATTACTAGCTGCCGAAAGTTTGTTTTAAGCGCTCAATCAAAGAGTGGGGATTGGCCATGTGCCGGGTCGGCAATTGGGGATTGTGAGATTAGGTGATGGTTGATGAGGGCAGAGGGGAGGGGAGAGAGAGGGATATAAGAAGGGCGACGATTTGGATGAGGAAGGCAAAGAAAGATAATTGCCATTCATCATGAAGTTTTTTGCTATTCTTGTGGGCCTTGGTGCCTTTGTTTCTTCAGCGCTCGCTCAATCGGTCTCAGGGATTCCTAGTAGTGATGATTGCAGTGGCTATGTATTCTCATCCACGGACATTAAAAATGCAGCGTATTCCTCCCTCTCCTCTCCTCTCTTCTTCTCCCTTCAGCTAATACCACCTAGCAACGAAGCACTCTCCGATCTCAACAGCGGGAAAACTCAAGGTTCCGACGACTACCCGCACCAATACGAGGACTATGAAGATTTCGATTTCCCCGATTGCGATAGTCCTTACTATGAGTTCCCTATCTTCAAGGGGAAGACTTACAGTGGGGGCTCACCCGGCGCGGATAGGGTTGTGATTGGAAGTCACAACGGCAAGAATGCTGCGTTCTGTGGGGTTATTACCCATTATGGGGCGAGCTCGGAGAAGTATGTATCCCCAGGAGGAAATAATCTCTTCATCCAGTGTCTCTTAGAAGTATTTTCTGACTTTCTGTTTGTGCAGTGGATTTGTGGGGTGTACGGCGGAGTAAAGGGTGGGATGAGATTATATATGGAGATGTGGTAGAGGAATGATGAAGTTTGATGATGAGTGTACTGTATCTAGAAGTCAATCCTTAAGATAGAAGAGGGGATGAGGCCTCAAGTCTGAACTTTAATTTTCTATTTTGCTACAATCCGAATAGAATCGAGTCTTGCGATCAAGTCCATGAATGTAGTCAAGTCCATGGGTGGAAAATCCTCTCCTTTAGAATGTGCTCCGTCTAGAGGTTTGTTCTCCGTCCAAGTTTCTTTAAAATCGAGATATACACCAAAAATCTCGTCCAAAGACTGCAGCACCTCTCACTCTAGCCATTCCTTCCAGTCGAGACACGGCAAATAACACCTTCGTAAGATTTCCCTGGAGGATATTCTCCCACTATGACTCGACAATACCTGTCGCTTGAAATACTGGGGTTGCAATGCTTGCACAATATCTATATCCTGATCTCCGACCAAGGTCTCGAAGGTACTGCCATATTTTGCACTACTGATTGAAGAAGCAAGTTGTACAGCCAGAGGATGGTATTTCATGTTCCATTTGTCAAAGCTGGTAGCATCTTGGCAGGATATGATAACATTTGGCTTGGTGGCCCTTAAAATATCCGACGTAAGCTGGAACGCAGCGTGCACTTTGTCCGATTTCGTATTACCAATATGATTGATTTTTCTATCACTGAGGAAAGGGTATGCATCTAGAATGATAACATCGTCCATTGTTGAACCCATATATGCCAATGATTTTCTGATCCAAGCAAGAGTCGAACATACATCCACCATTCTTCGAAAATCGAGTGCGTCGTGACCCCGTGAGAAATTCTGTAATACAACAATAGGAAATCTTGTGTTCTCACATGCGAGCTCAATACGATTTTCGACCGCTGTATCTGAAACATCCCATTTCTTTGTAAATTGCCTGATGAGATCAAGTATAGGATCATCTTTCGTGAGAGTCTCGAAGGGCTGGTGCTAAGATGTTCTGGAGAGTCCATTCTATATCGTCGTCTTCTCTTATCAGACTTAACAGCAAACTCATTAGAGCCTTGAAAATAATTGCAGGGAGGAAAGGAGTGCTAGTCTGTAGGCTGCCTAGAAGCCGCTATTTTGAGGTTGAGTCGCCATAAAGTTAGCGTCGGATGCCTAACTGCAGACGAATTAGGGGCACTCTTCTAGGCGGCTTTACCAACATTTTAGTGACGGAAACTAGAAGTGGATTTGAGTCATTACAAAAGATGCACATACCTCTAACATATCCCCTACGATGAATATGAATAAAATTGTGATAATGCAAGTTTACTATTTTGAAGGATAGATACCTATACCGACCATTAGAAGGCCAATCCCAACATACGACGGCCCCGACCATGTACTCGTTTCGCTCTCACAGGGCTGGGTGACACCATATCCACGTCGTCCAGTTTCTCCAATGCAGAACAGTTTCCCGCAGTTGTCACAAGGACCTTAAATATCCTCGTATTATTGACCTTCTCCTCGTCGGCATGGCCCAGAAGAAGTGCGAGGATCTCATCAACATATTCCCCCAACTCTGATTTGTCCAGCTGCTCAATACCATCAACAACCACCAGCACAGCCTGAGGAGCTAACTTCAAAAGCTTCCTTAGAATATGGAGAGCACTATCCCAGGTTGTCAGAGTACCATCTAACTTCGCGAACCCTGATCTACTGAACTTCGTTCTGGTTTCTACTTTGTTAGGAAGAAGTGCGATGGCTTGACGGATGAGTGAATATGCGAAACTGATGATAACAGCTTCTTTTACGGCATTTCGCTGCTCTCGAGTTAGGAATATGCCTTCGTCTGGGTCTTCGTTTGCATCCCGGCAGTCGCAGAAGAATGCGAGAAGGGGCACTCCTACTTGCAGAGCTCGTGTCGCCACGGTTGCGCTTATTCGGGATGTTGACGATGGATAAACAAACTCATCGTATCCACGGATCCAGAGAGTTCGAGAATTCATGGCTCGACTCCAATCTTCGAGCGCAGCGGCAACTTGGTTGTCCGCCGAAGTATTTGTCGTATCAATGAGGTCTATCGTGTTCGTCGTATAATTTTCCAAGTTTTTGGACCATTCTTGCAATTTTGCTCGGGTATATGATTTCTTCGTCACTATATTGGTATTTAGCAAACGCTGAGTCCATGATATTGTTGGCTTACATAGTGATTGTTTTGATCTTTTCGACTTCTTCTGCGTTACATTTTCACTTAGAGTTGGTCTTCGTACCATTCCATATCCCCCTGTACTGAAGTCAGCAATCAATGTTGCCCTTTATTCGATTATCTTACCAGGATGCGTCGCCGCTTGGTAGTTACTTTCCAAAACTTTCCCGACGTTCGTTCCGATCTCTCTGGCTAGTACTAGGAAAGGTTCCTTAAAGTTTTTGTCTACTGAATACCATCTCTGTCGGTCGGCAAGCTGTGCTTGCTTTTGTAGCTGTACATTCTCTCTGAGTAGACTATGGATATCTCTCGCCTCAGAGGCAGCCTCCAAAAATTTGTGGTTTTGCTGTTGGAGCAAATTTTGAGCTTCTAGACCCTGCCCCTGTTGCAACATTGCACTTTCCTTGATTAAAATGTGGAGGCCTTTTATCTGAGCCTGAGACTCCTTGACGGCTTTGTGGTGCTCTCTAAGCAAACTATGCATATCTTTGAGCTCAGCCTGCGATTTCAACACAGTTTTGCGATATATCATCGATTTTAGTGATTCGATACTCGACAGAGTACTTTCAAATGCTCCGAGGAAGTTCTCGTTCAACCCGTCTAGGACCTTCTTATAGCTCTTAGATTGAAACCATTTCATTGCACATCGGAGGAAATGGAAAATGTATGAGTAAAGTTCGCCAACCATCCTTTTGATATCGGTAAGAGGCCAAATCTCAAGTGTCTCGGCACAGAGGTCGATATTGGAGCTGATAGTGGATAATGATTCGGCCAGCTCTTCAGCAATTTTGCAATGATTTTCTGCGGCCTGAGCAGATTTCGTGTCAGTTTTGATCCCTTGCTAATCTACTAGTGCACAACGACGTGGGGTATAGAGTTTGGAATCATAGCATACGTACCCTGATGAGAGTCTTGATGCCACCACAGAAGATCGAGAAGTACTTGTCATCTGGAATCATCTCCAACAAAGTCTCATGATTGCTCAGAGCCCCACAGAATTTGTGGAAATATTTCTGGGCTTTCCCATTGAACATGCGGGGTTTCGATTTCCATTTTTCCTGAGCTTGGAGGACTGCATTCTTAACGTCTTCTATCGTCGGTCGAGATGGTCCTTGATGGTCGATTTCTGGGGTCTGGCTCAATTTTCGTGGGGCCTTCGTCACAATACTCGTACTTTGCTCTTTCTTGCTTCCTCTATGCAGCACATTCAATTTCCCCCATTTCTTCTTTTCGATACTCCGCTCCCCTTCTGGTTCAGGGTCTGCTTCACCTCCATCCCCATCTTCACTTTCTAGATGCTTCAAAAACTCGGCGTATTGCTCGTTCAGTAGCTTAAATTGTTCTTCTATATCGGGAGAATCGGGTCTATTGGGCTCAAACTATTAGTGATCCGGGATCACTGTTGTGCAGCAGAGGGATGGGATTACATTGGGTCAAACTCATCATCATCGTAGAAGTGCGCAAAGCGGCCTTTCAATTGCATCTCTTTCTCTTCCTGTATAGCCCCCTCCACAAACTGCGTAAGCTGGCTATCGGCCTTTCGTGTTTCGGGGTCTTCAATAAACCCTCGGATACTGAATTTGCTGCCCCGCCTTGGTCTTTCCTCGACCGGGGCAATGGCAGTAGAAGTTTGCGATGCCATTGCATCCAAAGCTATCACGATTGATCCCCCCGAGAGATACTGCTGCTGCACAAATAGCAGCGCTCGTACATCGAAGAATGTTCATCGAGAGGCATGCATTGGTTTTTTAGCCGTGGAGCATTTCATGATAGATGGGTGGAACGGGGATGGGAGAATATGCCGGTTCTTTCGGGGTACAGGGTCTTGACCACTACGAGTATCGGTCTTGCCGTCGTGCAGGAACTCATTGGATCAGCCATACGGCGGTCACCATCTCGCTCCACATCCCATGCGGAGTCTTCCCGACATCTTCGAATCACGACGCGTACTTGTAAGAAGGGGCGCACTGTTCAGCTGGACTGAGGGCCCAATGGAAGGGCGCGGTGATATCGATATCCCAGCCCACCATTTCGAGAAAGGAGCCGGCCTGGCCCTCCCGCTCTATCCACTTCTGTGAGGCTCTTTCGGGGACAACCAACTAGATCTTTCATTCCAGACTTTAACCCACTCTGATCTGTAAGCTGTGGCATGGCGCAGGCTTAGCGGACGCTCCGCCAGCTTACGGTGAACTGCAATACGACCTCGAAATGCTGTCAGCCTCCCTGGAAAACACTTATCTTACTCTTGTATAGGATTATCTTACTCCTGTATAGTATCATCGTACTCCAGGCAGCTCTTCCAAGGACCTGCTCTATAAGCTGGCGGTGGTCTTTGGGCTGGCTCTTCCAAGAGGGGGGGGGTGGGGGGGGGGAAGGGGGTTGAAAGATATAGATTTAGGTGCATGATGCACCCCATCTTCATTAGGAAGACCCGCCCGCATTTCAGAGCGTGTTACCGTGCTGGGTGCTATTGGGTGCTCGCACGGCAGCACTTTCAGCCCCCACCAGCTATTGACCGTCCTTGCACGATATGATATGGCGGGATTTGACTTACGGCTATTCCCTGAGTGATATTTTGAGCGCTCCTTACCCTCGACCCTCCACCCCCCCTTCACACCTCCCCTCAATCAAATAAAGATAGCTGTCCCGTCCACCCTTATCTACGAGGCATCCGTAGTCTCAGAGCCTCTCAAGCCTCCCAAGCCGTCCATCTCTCTCCTCTCTTCCGCACCATTTGGTACTGGTACAAATGCAAGATCTCACCCCCCCAACGGAAGATAGTCACGACCAGGGAACTGAGTCTCCCCTCACGGATTACGGTTCTGAGTTTCGATTAAGAACAATGTCGAGCGATATTTCCCAGGTTTCGACAGCTACTTCAGCTACATCTGTCGATTCATTCTCCCATCTACCTCATGACAAGATGGAAGGGCTTCCCGGCTACGAAACACCTAAACCCCGAAGGGCTGGAACTGGACAGACGGAGGTCCCAGAACCTGAGACTCAACCTCACATTATTTATCATGTCAAATATAAGAGTTCCAGCGGGGATGTGACTGAGGTCAAGAGACCCACAGAGCCATTCAAGTTAAAGCCGACCATTTCTGATGTGCCTGTGTTGGAAGTTCATACCACCGTTGTGCCAATTGATGGTGACCAAGAGAAGATCGCTTCCCTTCTGAAGGAGGCCAAAGAAGGAAAGAAAGAAGAAAAATCTGATTCCAACGACGGCAAACCCGATTCAAAGGATGATAAGGACGTGAAAGACTCCAAGGATCCCGAAGGCTCAAAGGTTTCCAAAGATACGAAAGAAGCTGCTAACATCAATGATCCCGACGCCCACCCCGAGAATTTCAAAATCAGCGAAACCACTTTAAGGATTCGCTCTCGAAAACTACTGAATGCGCTCAGAGCAGTAGTGAGATACTATCCCGGACAAACGCTTCTAGGCGACACAGTCTCATTCTCAGAGCCATTCAAACTCTTGGTTCATCACCGAACCGAGCTGGAAGCCTACAAGACGCAAAATGTTGAAGGTCACAGTGAGGACTACAAAAAGGAAAGCAATGAACATATCGATGTTCTGCTCAAGTTCCTGAAGAATTATTTCGGGAAATCATTAGAGGATGAGGAGAAACGCCATCAGCAGAACCCGCCGGTTTGTACGTTTGAGTATGTTTGGTTGCTGCTGAAGCCTGGAGAGCCGAGTTTTGTCCAGGGAGATCGGGAGCAGTACTTTTCTTATAATGTTAAGAAGGCTACCGGGGGAATGGTGGGCGGAAGACCGACTACGTATGAGGTGGCGCTGTGGAATGTTCAATGTGATGGGTATGAGCTGGGACGGAGTCCAAGCCGTTGTGCAATCTTACCTTTTGACGGAGAGAAAGAAATCAAGACTTTGATAGTCTTCCCGGCCAGATTCTACAAGGAATCAAAGAAAGAATTGGAAAAACACAATGGAATGACAATTCAGCAAAGATTTGTTGCGCGCGGCAGGAAGTATTGGGAGTTGACGAGGTCTTACGCGTACAAGAGGTACGAGGGAACGACTACGACGAAACCATATAAACAAGTATGAAGTCTCTCTTTCCAATCCTACATCAATCCTAATTGGGTTATTTGTGCTAATGGAAGAATAGATAGACGGTCGTATCGTGGTAGATTTCGACACATTTTATTCCCAGAGACCGGGCGATCGGCCGTATCTAGTCGCTGCTTGGGTCCCCGAGGAATCCGAAGATGGCGATGAGACAGCGACAGGAACTTCAGGCTGCGAATGTGAGATTTGCGCCTCGAAGACCGACAAGAGTCGTCAAGCCCTTTACCAAGACTACGATGGCGTAAGTACAAAGAAGAAACCTCCCAACGAGGATAACTTTTTCTTTCTGTGCAGTCGGAGAGTTCCTGCCTTCATACTTAGTGATAGGAGTTGGCGTAAGTTAGTCCTTAGAAGATTAAGGTTAATTTACTAATCATGCATAGAATACCTTGACGCTGAATTGGTGAAGGATGTAGACGTTGAACCTAATGTTTTCAAGAATTTGGTTCTTCCGTCGGAAATTAAAGAGACTATTGAAGCCCTGTGTCGAACGCACATGCGATTACAGTCGACTAATAAGTCTTTTTCTACCGACTTCATCAAAGGGAAGGGTGAGGGGTTGATATTTCTATTGTATGGTCCCCCCGGTGTAGGCAAGACCTGCACAGCCGGTAAGCTTTGAATATTGCTCGCATATATACGGAGAGCTAACAACAGTCTGTAGAATGTATCGCCGAACTATTAGGAAGACCACTCCTGGCATTGACTTGCAGTGATCTCGGTACCACCGCCGAATCCGTATCTGAACAATTAGATAATTACTTGATGTTGGGAGAGTTGTGGGATGCCGTTGTTTTGCTTGATGAAGCCGACATTTACTTCGAAGAACGTGCCCCGTCAGATGTGAAGCGTAATAGTTTAGTAACTGGTAAGGATTCCTCGCATCGGACTCAATGTCCTACATACTTACACATAGTAGTTTTCCTCCGAGCATTAGAATATTACCGCGGTCTCTTGTTCCTCACCACAAATCGTGTCAATATCTTCGATGAGGCATTCAAGTCGCGGGTTCATGTCTCCCTCCATTATCGCAAACTTACTCGTGATCAACAGAGCGCAATCTGGAACAACAGTTTTGATCGAGTTGAGAAGCAGTCCACCGAAGAAGAATCGGTTGAGAATTATGCCGACGAGAAGAAGGTAGATATAAAAGAAGTCGCTAAGAAACCAATTATTGTCACCAAGACGGCTAGAAAGTACATCCTCGAGGACCCTGCACTCTTGGATCTGAAGTGGAATGGGCGTGAAATCCAACATGCCTTCCAAACCGCACTTGCCTTAGCACATTTCGATGCCGAGGAGAAAGACAAAGAACATATCCGTGTTACGAAGAATCACTTGAAACGTGTAGTCGACATGTCGAAACTATTCTCCGCTTATCTCGAGAGTATGAAAGGTGGGAGGAACGGCGAGGAAGTCGCTTTACAGCATCGACTGAGGAATGATGACTTCGGATCGGAGAACCAACCTAAATTGAGTAAGAAAGCACAGGTTGCTGCTGCGGCGAAAAAGAAGAAAGCTAAGAAGGTGGTGGAGAGTGAGAGCGAGAGTGAAGAGGATGAGAGTGAGGCGGAGAGCGAGGAGGTGGAAGAGGTAGAGAGTGAAGACGAGAAACCGAAAAAGGGTCGGAAGACTACGACGACGAAGATTAAGAAGACAATTGTGAGGGAGGAGGAGGATGAGGAGGAGGAAGAGGAGGAGGAAGAGGTTGAGAAGAAGAAAAAAAAGAAGGGGAAGAAAGTGGGGAAGAAGGAGGTTAAGCCCGTGGTTCAGAATGAGGAGGTTGATGAGGAGGAGGAGGAGGAGGAGGAGGAGGAATGAATAGGTGTGACTATTATGACTTTGTGTGTGTGTGTGTGNAATGGAGAATTTTTATGGACATGAGTGAATAGTTAAGTCTAGGGCTTTTCAATAATGAGTCATCTTTATTAGCTAGTGCAGATCGCGTATAAATAAGTAACTTCTATTGATCCCCCTTTCACCGGTCATATACTGTTGAAATATGGGTGCCACGTGACTCACATTTACTTTCTGGGTGCCTACGCATTAAATCACTTCT
>NCSK02000129.1:73567-90702 GCA_002276475.2 Chlorociboria aeruginascens | reverse complement strand
TGACAGGAAGCAATCGATCATCTCATCGGGGGATCCCATTCCATGTTTTGGACTACCTGTTTTCCCCAGGTAACATATATACAGACCCTCTTGGCAAGGCAAGGAAGCGGCTACATTGGAACGACCGCATCTTCCGAACTGCTTTTGCTCAAGTACAGAACCTCCTCCGCACCCATCTTGGGCTTCCCATGGCCACCAAGTGGAAGCACGACCTGTTCAAAATTATCCATGCCACCAACCCGCTGCTGCCAGTGCCGGACGGAACCCAGCTGATCTCCCGCAGACACACAAAGGAGGGGTACAGCTGGCTCGCATTTACCTGGATATATGGACCACCTACCCCGCCAAGCCCGATCACATGTCGCAAACTGATCGAGCTGGCCTACCCGGATCCTACCGAGACCGTGACCACCTGCTCTATAAACAATGGCGGCACATTCGATGATTATATTCCACCACGCCTCTTCTATGAAATCGAGTTTCTTGGGAAGCGAGTTGAGCGCTTTGATCGAATTATGCGCAAGAAGTGGGACCGGGTCATATAACTGGAAAACTAGGGGCCTACAGAGGGATCGACACGACTATTCTAAATATAACAGACAGCTAGAATGGAAACTATGGCTGGAGGTGGAATTGCTGGACAGGTTAGGGGTGGGCATGAGTGGGGTAGGATTACCAGAACTCGATTGCGGCATTGGGACTTGGGGAGTGGATGTGCTAAGCTCAGACTTGATGATGGATCGAGGTGGAAATGGGATGGAGTCACCGCCCACACTCAAGCCTATGGCATCATGTATTTTCTGGCTTGGCTAAGAATCGGGTTCTGGTGTTCCTTGGACTGTACTTCGACCTGAGGTGGACATGTCTGTTTCAGTTATTATTTCCATCTTGACTTTTTCCTTTCTACTCATCTTCCTTTCCTTTTTCTTGGGTAACTTCTTCTCGACCTTCTTGCGTTTGGTGGAATTTCGGGGACGACGAGTGGCCGAGGTGCCGTCCATCTGCTCCCTGAAGCGCGAGTAATGCATTTGTGCAGCATGACCATTGGTGATTTCCTAGCTAAGAACCAGGTCGTGGGCTACTTTATTCCAGTCGATCTATTTATTCATTAATAGAGGTTCTGTGTCTAAGACAGAGAAGGGCTTATTACGTCTTTGAGACATTTCTGACTGAGTATAGCGTATAGAAGCCGAGTAATGGCATTGTCGTTAGGCATTGTCTGGGTTTTCCTGAGGCTCGCCAGCTTGACGACTTTCTGAGCGACCTGGGAGTAAAATCGAAGAGGGACGAAGGCTTCAATAAGACCTCGAGATCTCGAAAGGGAAAGGGTTATGCGAGCAAGGGAATGCAGAAAGTGTTGCAGACTCTTGTGGCAAAAGTATGGGAGTCCTTGTGGAACATGTTCGATAACGAGGAAGCGGTCCCTGTATGCACTCTTGTGGAACATATTCGACAGAAGGTCGAGCCACAGCGGGGTCCTTATAGAACATGTTCTATAAGGTCTAATTAGGCCAAGTCACATGATCCCGCTCATGTTTGAACCCTTATAGAACATATTCGACAAGGTCGAGCCAAAGCAGGATCCTTATGGAACATGTCCTATAAGGCCCAATCAGGCCATGTCACATGATCCCGCTTATGTTTGAACCCTTATAGAACATATTCGACAAGGTCGAGCCAAAGCAGGGTCCTTATGGAACATGTTCAGTAAGACCCAATCAGGCCAAGTCACATGATCCAGCTCATGCTTAAACTCTTATAGAATATATTCGACAAGGTCGAGCCAAAGCAGGTTCTTATAGAACATGTTTAATAAGAGTAGGGACTTAAACCCAGAATAGCATACTACTGACCGAGAAAAGCCAAGAAATTAGGGTTATTTTGCTAGAAATCAAGAATATATTTAATATAGGGTTATTTGGCAAGACCTTGCGCTACAGATAGTCAGGTTTGCTTTATATTATAAACATGAGAGCAATGCCAAGAAGATTTAGGGCTATAAATTCGTAGGTTCCTTGTTCCGGGACAGTTCCGTGGATGCTACTATGGCTTCCTGCAGCTGGATTCCTTGATTTGTTTGTTTGCTTGCTTAGGAGGCTCAAACATGGCTGCTTATCTCGGTGTACTGATCTAAGTTATGATTNGTATACAGCGCTCAAGGTTACACACCTACCCTTGTCGAACATGTTCGATTACAGATTGGTACTTGATCAATCATATTCACTTTAGAATTTGTTTTTTATATTCACCTTTGAGAAGATATTGCCTTGTCTTTAAGTTATTGCTTTTTTTTTTTGGTTTTATTCTCACCGCTTTTCATCTTCGAATTGCTACCGCTTTTCCTCTGCCTTTTCCTACAATATTTATTTACTTTTCCCCACACCTCCACCTCCTACCACTTCCACCTCCAACCACCTCCACCTCCTACCACCTCCACCTCCTACCACCTCCACCCCTCTACATCAATCATCTTGCTTCACTACAACAGCTCATCTTGCTTCACTACAACAGCTCATCTACAAACAAGGTATGCTATCCTTTCTAGCAAGCTATTTGCATGTTTCAAACCTCTTCCCACCTTTCTATTTTGCACCTATTCCCTTCCTATTTCCTGCTATATTTCAGCTTGTTTGAAGGTTCAGCACCAGTCTACCCTAACATATTGCATGTTCATTTCTGATTCCCTCATTCTGTTTCTTCTTCCCAGCTGCAGTATTCCAGTCCTATCAACCTATTTTAAGAGGCTGGGGCCTCTGCAGTGCAGATTCTCATATAAAGTCCTGATATATGGCACAGTATTCACCTTTATCCCAGTATTCACCTTTACCCCAATATTCACCTTTACCCAAATTTCTTATGGAATATGTTCAACAAGGGCAGGAATCTGCATGCTAATGATTATCAGGTTATCACCATGAGTCCCGCCGAATCCTCAGCCAGTGGATCCCACAAGGGCAAAAATGCCACTACCAAGGTCCCAACCCCAAAATCAAAAACCTCGAAAGCCCCAGTCAACAAAGAAGTTGCCTTGAAAGATTACGCCCCAGACATTCTGAAGAGTATGATTACTGCTGCAGTACAAGTGTGCAAAGCGAATTCGGATAATGGTCTTGCATACATCAGAGTAGTGGAGACCAAGTGGGACACCAACAGCCAGCTCACAGCTGGGTATCTGGGCTTTCAAAGTGTGGAAGAGATGAGAACGTGGCTGGCCTCCGAAGGTATGCAATTCCCCCAACCAGCACCTTATGGAATATGTTCCATAAGGGGCCTCACAGGATGTTCAATAGGGGCCCTTATGGAATATGTTCCATAAGGGGCCTCACAGGATGTTCAATAGGGGCCCTTGTGGAATATGTTCCATAAGGGGGCCTCACAGGATGTTCAATAGGGGCCCTTATGGAATATGTTCCATAAGGGGCCTCACAGGATGTTCAATAGGGGCCCTTGTGGAATATGTTCCATAAGGGGCCTCACAGGATGTTCAATAAGAGCCCTTGTAGAATATGCTCCATGGTTCTTATGGAATATGTTCCATAAGGGGCCCGTTGATCATTATTACAATGCTAACAGAGACTAGAAATTGAACTTATCATGCAGGATTTCCACACTATCCGGGAAGCAAAATTCGGAATGCCACGTCAACAACCCCCAATATTCTCGACCATCAGATATTATGCAGAACTTGCTACAGCTACCACAGGATCCGAGATTCAAAATGATATCCTGGAGAGAGCAACCTTTACCAATGCTTCCAAATACTCGAGGAATAGGAAAGATGTTACCAGCATGCACATCAATTATGCTACTACTTCCCTGCGACTTCTGGAGGCCTCTATCCCTATGGAACTGCAAGGGTTCCCTGCTGTTCATCAGTCCAAAGTTGATGACAAGAGAGCATTCTTGGGGTTCGATATGGAAGACTGGAACAGGGCCCTGGCCGTGATCAGATGGAGCATCAAGGACACACTGCCAAGTCGCCAGAAAGGTCCGCAAGGATCTGTCCGCCAAACCGCTGCTGCCAAGGCAGTAGCACAGTTGCCCCATTTCTTTTCAGATGCAGACATGGAAGATGGGGCTGCTGAGGAGGACGCTGTTTCTGATGCTGCTGAGGAACAATCTTCAGTGCAGACCACGCGCCGATACGAGTACAAATTCCACAAGTTGGCTGCAGACTTTGAACGTGCTACTGGCATTGTAACAGATGCAGAGAAGGCAGCTCTTGGCAAACTGGATCCCCAACAAGCTGGGACAAGGGAATTCCAAGAACAACTTGATGTTTTGGAGAAGACCCTGGCATCAACCTTCCAAAAGTCCAGCAGGAGAATACAACTTCCATCTGAGCGCATCGAGCGCCCCAAGCTATCNAGGAAAGCTATACTGGAGTTTTGCTATNAGATGGGGAGATCTGCCAAGGTCTTGTGGGGGGTTGAGGACATTGAAAAAATGCGTGCTGAGAAAGCTATATTCCTTCAGGGTCGGAGTGAAGTTAGCCTGGCTGGTCTTGTTGAAGCTGCCCAAGCTGCTGCTGGTGACGAGGCAGAAGATATGGACAATGATGCATCTGGAGAGGATCTGGATGCAGCAAAGCTCAGATTGTCCAACGAGATCATGGAGGCAATGACCTCACAAGCTGCCCCTCTTCCGGACTTTCAGGAAGCTTGTGAGTACACTTGGTTAAAATCCGACAACCTTCTCATAGAGGAGGCACCTATCCCAGAAAGTGGGGATCCTTACAAATACCAACCACACCAAGTCCTTAGTGAGTCCCCCTCCTTGTGGAATATGTTCAATAACCCCCCTCCTTGTGGAATATGTTCCATAAGCCTCCTCCTTGTGGAATATGTTCCATAAGCCTCCTCCTTGTGGAACGTGTTCCACAAGCCCCCTCTTGTGGAATATGTTCCACAAGCCTCCTCTTGTGGAATCCCCCTCTTGTGGAATATGTTCCATAAGAGTCCCTCTTGAATCATTTGAAGTCTATTTGTACTAACTATCTCTAGCTGCATGCTTTTTACAGAAGGCTGAAGAAACTGCAATTCATGGTTCAATCATTGCCTTGGGTTGTGGACTGGGGAAAACTTTATCAACCCTGCTGGCTATCAAGTGCCAAAACAAACACCAACAGGAGGCAGGTCTGGAGATATATCGAGCTACCTGTATAATTTGTCCAGGCCAAAGCATTGAAGTGTGGCAAGCTGACATTGCCAAATTCTTTCCTGGGGTGTTTACTATTCATCAGTTCTATGGTACCGAAAACACAATTACCATCCCAGCACGTCTTCGTACACTTGTGCAACCTTCTACTGTTGAGCGTCTCAACGATATTTTATCCGCACTGGATCCTCATGATCCTCAAGTAAGTAGACTCTTATGGAATATGTTCTATAAGCCCCTCTTTGTGACCTCTGCTAATATCCTCAGACTGGTTTAACAATCTGCCTTACAGCGCACAGTACTTGGTATTCACGCACCCTAGGTATTGTGGAAAACGCCATGACAATTCCTTTCGATGATCATCCAGACTTGGATTCTTCAGAGCATGGCACAGATGCTGACTGCTCAGGCTCAGCAGTCGAGGAGACACCTGCCACTAAAACACTTACAGGTAAAGTGTATACGTCGAGATGTGCCTATACCTGGGCTCGGATAATAGTCGACGAGGCACACCATCTGCGGAATCCCGATACCCTGTTAGCCGAATCCATTTTTCAAGCGACAAAGAAGAACATACACTTTTTGTCTGCAACACCCATGCTCAACCACGCCAGGGACTTAAGGGGTTTCTTATACCAACTATTCCAGCCCAAGTGGGCTTTAGTCAATGTTCCCCTAGGTCTGCCGGAAGCCTACGAGGAAGATTTTGACCCCAAGAATGCGGTTATTGAAGGAGAATCATCAAATGTCTTCCCCAAAGACCCGGGGCAAGAATTTCTCGCAGCATATGAGAAGGGCATCAAGTTGTACTTGCTTGACCCTAAGCAGTATACGGCCACAGGGAGACATAACCTCTGGAGCTCGTATGTCTGCCAGTTGATGATGCCCCCGATCTTGCATATGATCCTCTTGCGAATAGGGTACGAGACTGAGCTTACCTTGGAGGATGGACAGGTCCATCGGGTAGGAGAGACAGTCCCCAGATGCGACCTGTATGCTATTCAACTTGAAATGGGTCCGAGAGAGAAGAAGGAGCATGACGGTCGAACTCTCCATATGCTGGGCAGAATGGGAATGGGAGAGACAAGCCAAGATGCAGTACGCATCGCCAACACCTCTGCATCACAGGCACTAGGCATAGAGTCTGAGACCTTGGTCAACAGTGCTATTTACAGATACATAAAGCACGCTACCCTGGATCCTCGGATGGCTCTTATGACTGAGCTCAATCACAGCAATATGACCAAGGAGCAGAAATTGCAGGCCAGCAAAACTCGGGTGAACAATTGGACAGGTGTGGACTTGGATCATGGTGCTTCTTATTTCTTCACCAGGACTAGAGCTGGCCCAGAGTATGGCATTCCCTTGGACAGAGTGACCATGGCCAGATACCTCGCTTCATATTCGGTCAAGACACGCTTTGCACTGCAAATCATTGCAGAGAACATCGAAAAAAAAGAAAAGACTATCTTAGTCTTTGAATTTCCTATGTGTCTTTGGTATGTATTGGAATCTTTATCTTGCAGACTCTTATCCCTGTGGAATATTGGGGGCTTGTCGAATATGTTCAATAAGGAACTCTTACCTCTTGTTGAATATGTTCCACAAGGGTCCCCCTACCCTTGTTGAATATGTTCCATAAGGGTCCCCTTCACTCTATCGAATATATTCCACAAGGCTCTCTCTACTCCTAAACAGATTGCTAACTGGGTTTTTTAATAGGATGGTAGAAACTCAGTTAGCCAACCTGGGCATCAAGCAGGTAGCACTCAGGTCTAACCAGACCCAGGAAGATCGCACTGCAATTATCAAAGCTTTCAACAGTACGAGCTCTGATATCTGGGTTCTTCTTTTGACTACCGCCCTGGGCTCTACCTCTCTAAACCTTCAAGAGTCAGCTTCCTGCATGGTGGTGATGGAGATCCCCATCTCCTTTTACATCCTGACCCAGGTGTTGGGTAGAGTCAATAGGATAGGGCAGAAGAAGGTCCAGAGGGTCTACCTGTTGTGGATTGACCAGTCGTATGATCAAATTGCCTTGCATCGAATTTTTCGCAAGATTATTCCCTCTCTTTGTGGAGAGGGTCACGCTGCCAAAGCAGAAGACCCCCCCCAAGTGGCACAAAGTTTGATGCAAATTTTCCTAGGGTTAAAGGGGTCCCATACACCTCTTGCTCCAGAGTGGGGCAAGGCGCCTTATCACATGAAGGACACCCTGAGCGCATCTCTGGAAGGATCTGGACCCGCTGATCAAGCAACTGGTAGTTCATCTGGCCCGGTTCACAGGACACCGAGAAAAATGAAGCACCAAGTAGGTCTTGCAGCTGGTACAAGACCTACGCAAAACATTGTATCTCGTATGTTATTCTTTCCTTGTATCTTAGATCTCTGCTAATTATATTACAGCTGCAGCAAAAGGTGTTATTATGCCAGTGGTTTCCAGAAAGAGAAAGACCCCAGGACCAGATACTAGGGAAGATGCAATGGATCCTGCAGTACTCGAGGAATTGCTTTTGTTAGAGGAACTGAGGACCAAACGCCAAGGTCTGAAAGGTGTGGTTTTAAATCAAGCCACCAAGAAATACCGGAAAGAGTTTTCCCGACTCCAAAGCCTTGGGCACCTTTCCAAGGAACTCCTAGTTGACACCAAGAGGGCTGGCTTACCATCAGATGCCCATGCCATAACACCAAATGCCCCTGCCTCAGCATCAGATAAGCCTATTGAACCACGCACCAAAAAGGTATTGCGCAGTTCTGAAAAGTTAGCTCTATCTGAAGAAAGGGTTACAGACTCTGACTCTGACTCAGATCTTTCAGATCCTCCCCCTACCCCTGAATAGACAAAAGTAGGAATGGTTTCAACAGGATAGAGCAATTCATTCTTTAAATGGCCCCTTATAGAACATGTTCAGCAATGGTCCCTTATTGAACATGTTCAGCAATGGTCCTTTTTTCTTTCTGGAATCAGCTGCAAGGTTTAGAGGCTCATTCCAGGTTTGTAAGGTTTAGATCACTAGATAAGCAAATATACTTATGCTATATATTATTAGTTTTTCATAATAGTGACTTGTATATTGATATATTCTAAAGTTACCGGATCTAATAATCTTGCTAGTAAGAGATTGCCAAAATCTTAGGGTCTGATAATCCTATCAAAGATTGTTTAAGAGGTCCTGAAGAAAAGCATAAGCTATAATAGTTAAGTTTTTCTCGATCTTAGAAGATAGTACAAAAAAGAAATGTAAAAAAAATTAATATTATAATATATATATAAGTTCGAGACATCTTGAAATCCTATAGAAATAATATTATATTACATTATTATAATAACAAATACTAGGTAAATAGGCTCTGTTGTAGAATAAGATCTATGACAATTGTAAAGGCCAGGAACCTTTTTATATAAATCCTTAGATCTATCTGTTTGGTAATACTAACCTCTGATAATATAAGGAATGATAGGATGATAAGTTGGGCCATAGCTATAAGCAGCCTGTAGGAAGTACAGAATAGCAGGCTTAATAGGTCGAATATCCTGGTTCAGGAAGTGGGAAAGATTAGATCAAATAAAAAGCATATATAATTTGAATATATATATAAAAAAGGCTGGGATTATATAACAGTTGCACAGGGCCAGCAGCAGGAGCCATGCTAGCAGCTGGAAGGTTAAGAGCAGCTAATCGATTTACTATATTGCCTAAAGAAAGATTTAGGTTCTGTATAGCAATTAGAAAAGCTTAGGTATATAAAAAAAGCTGGCCCTGCAAACCACAATTATATAGGATTAAGATTGGATATATATATATTAAGAATGTAAGGGACGTAATAATTAGAAGGGTGAGAAGTTAGGGTATTGTCAATAGATTTATTATAAGCTATCGTTCCACGATAGCTAAGGTAGAAGCTATATATCCTTTGTGGGTCACCTGACCCTACTAAGCGAGACTAAGCGAGATCACCTGATCCGTCACCTGACCTATCACGTGACGCTATATGACCATCTGTTGCAACTATCCTCTCTCAATGGGAGTGCCCACACTCCATTATGCCCTATCATGTATGTCCCGACACTTCATTGCCAGATCCTCATTAAAAACCCTGCTCCTTTACATATGCTTTCATGCGGCTCAGGGAAAAGAGTAATCGATTCGATGTCATCACCATGTCTCCCAACATCTTCTAGATCTTATCTAGTACTAACACGAGAGTACCTTAAAGCAGTTCGACACTGTCCAAGCTATCCTCCGAGCTGTCTCCACTATCATCCGAGCTGCTGTCAGAGGCAATATCATCCCTGATATTAGCAGCTAGAACAGCGGCAGTCCTCCCTTGTTTAGCTGCCTTCGCTGCTTTTTTTTGCTGTTCCTTTCTCCATGCCCGCAGCACTAGCGGTGCGTCCTTAAGGTGCTCTTTAGGTTCCCAGGTATTGTACTCTGAAGGCCATCCCACCCACTTTACTAAGAAGTAAGTGATACCATTTATTTTAGATTTATCACGAATATTTTCGATTTCCCACTAATCTGGTTCATTTTCCAGCTCGGGTAATGGTAACTTGTCTTGATCCTGTCGAGGGTTCTATGGCTCGATCATCGACATAGAGAAGATAGGGTAAAGTCGTTGGTACTAAGATAGCAGAATAAGTTTATAGGCTTGAGAGCCGATCTTTTTTTGAACTCTAAAAGGTTCGATCCATCGGGGAGCAAGCTTCTTTGCTTGCAACCGAAGATTGCGAATAAATAATTTCATTAGGGCACCAGCCTTGATATCGATCATTATATAGCGTTTATTATAGTAATGCGACATTCTTTTTTGTGCTGCTATAAGTTTCATAATAAGCTGGCTGCGTAGTTCTTTTAGCTTGGTGATTCGATCCTTTGCTGCTGGTATAGCCATGTTGCTGCTATTTTAATAAATTTTTTTTTTTAAAGATTTTAATTCTAATAGCATAATCGATGCCATATAACGCACGGTTAGGGCTGATCTGGGTGGCATGGCTGCGGCTATTATTATAGGCAAATTATGTTAAAGGTAGCAGCTATGCTTATATAATCTAATCTTTTGCTATAAAGGCTCGTAAATAATTTTTAATTATTTTGTTTAAAATCTCGCTTTGGCCATCCGTCTGCGGATGGTAAGCAGTCGATAGGCGCCTTTTAATTATTTTATGCTTATAAACTTTTTTTTTAAAATATCGATATAATGCGGCTGTTTCGATCTATTACAATAGATCGCGGGGTGCCGAAGGCGCATTTAACTTTTTCGAAAAAGATTTATATAAATTGTGCAGCATTTTGGATATCGCGCACAAATATAAATAATATATATTTAATAAATCGATTTACGATAATTAAAATAAAATTATATTTTTAATTTAATAATATTCGCGATGCAGGCAAGCTAATGATTTAATTTAATAAAATATTTTAAAAAAAAATAATTAATATAAAAAAAAGCTATAGTTTTTTATAAGGCTTATAATAATAAATAGCTTTAAACTAATATTATAAATACAATATAATATATTATATTATTTTATCGCATAGGCTTTTTTAAATAAAATATTTCTAAATTAAATTAATAATTTTGTCGCGCTTCTAATATTTTGCAAAAAAATAATTATAAAATAATTTCATAATATAATATTGCAATGTTTTTTGCTGCGGCATATAAATTAATATTTTAAAATAAATTAATTTATTTTAATCGAGAAATTAGTTTTTTAATTTTTATATTTTATTTATAATTTTATAAACTTGCTAATATATTAAATTTAGCTTTTGGCCTTGTGCCAATAGCTTTATCAAATTGTTAAATATAATATTTTTAAAAATTAATATTATTTTTTTAATATTATTTAATTTTTTTTTGTTTTATTAACCATTATAGCTTAACTTAGGGTTGGACTAGCTCGATATGCCTATAACAAGCGCATTTTTATAAAGTAATTTATTTTTTATTTAATAATTTTTATTAAGGTTTGCAAAGCGAATTGCATAATTTTTATTTAAATTCTTATTTTTTAATATATTTATATTATTTGCAATAAAAAAAATCTTGGGCTTATTTTTTAATAATAATTTGCTATATTAAAACTTTTAACAAAGCAATAGTTGCTTTATTTAATCCTACAAATCGGGCTTCGGTTTTATTATTATTTATAATAAAAATATTATTTTGCATTTGTTTTTTTAAAAAAAATTATATTTTCGCAATTTTATTTTATATTAAAAATATTAATTTTGATATAAAAATATTAATATAATTATCGCTATAATTAAATTTTTAAAAATTTAAATTACGTACTGGATTTAAACATGCTTTTTTAATAATAATATTATAAAGTTATAATAGCATTAAATAAATAAGTTATTTTGATTATTTGTTATTAAAATTTATTTATTTTATAAAACGTCGTTAAATTTTTATAATTTAATTAAATTTTAATAAGTTTTACATTTTGCAAATAATATTTTTAATATTTAAAACTATAAATAATTGTTATTATTTTTTTTATTATAAATAAAATAATTTATTTTAACATTATTAAATTTTTTGCTATAATAGGCGATAGAATGCTAATAGTCGTTTTTAAATTTTTGAAATAAAATTTTAGCTAAAATAAAATTTAATATGTTGGTTTTTAAGCGGCATAATTTCGATAAATTATAATAGCGCAAAATAAATTATAATATAAATGCGTTAATAAGCTGCCGAAATGCTTGGTTTTGTTTTGTTATTTATTTTAATAAATAAATAAATTTAAATTTTCGGCTTTTTTTTTATTTTTTTTAATAATAAATGCAAAAATCTTATAATATAAAAAAATTTAAAAATAAAGCGTTTATAAAAATTGCAAAAGCTTAAAAATATTTGAATATTATAATAAATTTTGGGCCGAAGCCAGTCGCAAATAGCCTTAATATAATTTTAATTTATTTATATATTTTTTATATTAATAATAAATTTAAAAAACTTTATTTTAAATTAATAAAAAATATATTTATTAAGCTATGCATATAGCTTATAATTATATAGCTTATTTATTATTGCTTTTATATATTATTAATAATTTTTTGCATTTTTAAAAAAAATTAGAATATTGTTTAAATATATAATATAACATTTGTTTATTAAGCTTTTTAACGCGTGGTTAATATAATTTTAAAATATTGCTAATGCATTAATAAAGCCAAAAAACATTATTATATATTTAAAATAATTGTACTTAATGCAAAAGGCTATTTTTTATTTATTTCTTTTTTTAATTTTTATGCAATAATAAGCATTGGTAAAATTAAGCTTAAAAAAAATAATTGCATTATTTAATCAATTTAGCATTTTATCAATTAATAATAAAAAATATTAATTTTTTATTATAATAATATTAAGTTCTTAATAATTAATATAAAGCCTTAATTTTCTATTTTTTTTTTAATATAAAAAAAAATAAATGCATCGGCTGGGCTCGACAATAATTAAATTCATTCCTTTTTTAATGCTTTATTAATATATTTCTTTAAAATTTTTAATTTGCTTAATAATAAATTATAAATTTTTAAATATAATAATTCTTTTTTTAATATTAACTTTATTTTATAATTAATATTACAATATTAAGGTAATGCTATCGCTAAGCTTTAATTAAAAAGTTTATAATTTCGCAATATAGCCAATATATAGTTAGCTATTAAAACTATTGAAAATTTCTTTTTATCGCTTAAAACTAGCATTATTTATATTTGCATTATTTGTGCTAATAATATTAGATTTTTAATAAAACGCTTAACAAAAATTTTTTTTTATTATTAATGCTTATAATTATTTAAATTTTTATTTATTATTTTTATTAATTAAAGTTATTTTAAAAGCTTTAAAAGCAAGCCTGCCGAGCAGCATTTATAAATTTTTTTAAACTGCGATTAATTGCAAAAAAAGATTTAATAAATATAAAAAAGTTTTAATGCTTATTTATTATTTAAATGCATAAATAATAAATTTTATAAGTTCGAAACTAAAGCTTGCTAATATTTACTAAAATAAAAATGTTATGCTAATATTTAGTTTTTTGACATATTGCTATATTTAAAAATTTAACAAAGCTATAAAATATTAAATTTATTTATAAATAAATATTAAGGCTTATAAAAATTATGCGTTTTTGATTTTTATATATAATTATTTTCCAAATATTAAAAAATAAAACTATATTAAAATTATTAATTTAAAATTTAGAAAAAAATTATAAATTTATAGGCAGCGATTAAAATGCATATTTTATTTTTAAAATTATAAAATTTTTATTATATTTTTAGTTTTTTTATAAAAACTTAATACGTATACTAGCAATTAATAATGCAACTATAGCAGAATTTTTAAAAAAGCAAAAAGAATTTATAAATACAAAGCTAAATATAATATTAAAAAGCGCTAATAATTTATAAAAAACTTTTAATATTAACATTTGCGAAAATTTATTTAATTTTTTAAACGCTTATTAAAATATAAATTTTAATTATTATTATTAGGCTTTAAAATATAATTAATATTTATTATTTTAATTGCTTGCGTTTAGGCTTACTTTTTAATTATTACAATTTTTTTAATATTAATCTTTTTTGATATATTATTATTTTTAAATAAATTTTTTAATAAAATATATTTATTATTAAATTTATATTTGCATTCTGCCGCAAAATGGCCTGGAAAGCTATAATTAAAACAAAAATTATTACGCTATTAATATTTTCTTTCAAACTTCGATAGCTTACTAATATTTAAAAAAGTTGCAATTTTTTTTATATGCATTTTATTAAATTTGGCTTTATTATTTTTTAATATATGCTTATCGCCAAGCTTTGATATTTTTTATTTGCTAAAGCTTAAAGCTAATGCTTTTTATTTTTTAAATTTTTATATTGCTTAAATTTGTATTGCATTATTTATTAAATTATTAACAATTATATATTTTTTTAATATTTTAATAATTTTTAATTTTATTTATAGTAATTTTATTAGCTTTGTTACAAAGTTATCGATAATAACGGGTTTCCTAATTTGATTTGCTAATGCAAATAACTTTTAATAAAAAATATATAAATTTTTTTAATTATTTTTATAATATTTATATAAATTATTTTGCTGCCTAATTCTTTTTTATATCTTTTCGCAAAATTATAGCAAAAATTTATTTTAAAAACTTTTTTTAATATAATCGCAGCTTAAAATAGATTTATATAATATTAATATATATTATTTTTAGTTTAAATTTTATTAACGCAATCGCTTTAATTTTTTTGCTTTGCTTTGCTTTATTATTTTTTTAAATTAAAATAATTATTTATTTTAATTTCGTATAAATATTATTAATTTTTTAGCTAATAATTTATAAATATATATTGCGAAAAAATAATTAGCAAAATAAGCATTCTTAATTACCCGAGTTAAAATAGCGAAAAAAACAAAAATAAATAATATATCGAATATTGCAAAAAATAATTCGTTAAATAAAAAAATTAATAATAAAAAAAAATGCAAGTTCTAAGCATAAGAAAAATAATAAAAATAATTTAAATTTTTTGGATTAATAAAAATTCGTTAATTTTTAATAAACTAATTATTAACTTTTTTTGCCAGCCCGTTTATTATAAAATTACCAATTTTTAAAAAATTAAAATTGGAAATTAGCTAACTTTTTAAATTCGATAAATAATCGGCGTTTCTTAATATATTTATTTTGGGCGTAAAATCTCGCAATATTTTTTGTATTAAATGCATTAAAAAACTATTGAAATATTTTCAATAAATATATTAAAATTAATTAATTTCGGCGGCGAATCGCTATTATTTTTGTTATACGAAAAATAATATATATAAACCGATAAGGCTTTATTAATAAATCGTTAAAATGTTTGATTAATATTTATAAAATTTTTTCCAAGCTTTATAATAAGGCTAAATATATTATAAATATAATAGCAAAATATAATACGAATCGTTACAAATTTTTGATTTGTTTGCGTTTAGTTTATGCTTTTTTTAATTTTGTTTTCAAAAGCTTAAATTATAATAAAAAAAAAATCTATTGTAAAGTTTAAATAAATTAAGATTTAGTTAAGGTTTAGTTAACTTATCGCTAACTTAATTCTTAAGAATCGATCTTGGATATTTATTAAAAAAGCAATTGCTAATAATACTAATTTAATTTTTGATAAATTAAGCGGTTTTCGTAAAGCAGCTAATAAGCAATTCGAAAATTTGATTAAAATTAAAAATATATTAAATTAATTTTTTTAAAATATTTAATAATTGCAAAAAATTATAATTTATAATTTTCNATATATATTTTTTANTANNTTAATTNAAACTANNTTANNNTTTNNTTAATCAANNATTAATTAATTAAATTTAAANTTTTTNTAATAGCGTTAANTTTTTTATATAAAATTTAAAANNTTTNTTTGCTTAAAATATNAAAAATAATTTTTTTTTTTAATAANNANTTANTANCAAAGTTNTAAGNTAGNTTTACGCNNNATANCTATTNCGCANNAAAANCTTTANAATATTGCNNNTTANNNTNTNNAAAATAATATAAAAAAATTNATNAAAAAANATATNATTAAAAAGAAAATAAATTTAAATATTTNAAAAAATTAANNTTAANAATTTNGAAACCTAATAATTAANAATTTNTTAAAAATAAATTTATAATTTTTTNNAATAAAANTAATTTTATTTTANNTTTTTTGTTNTTTTTTTTGGCTTTATTTATAATTATATTTTTATTANAATTTTNNTAATCGAATTTTTTAATTAAANNTTTNCAANTATTTAAATAATTAATTNTTAANTATTNGTNNTNGGCCNAAATATANTTAATTTATTAAATTAATTATTTTTTTTTTAATTTTTTNNAATTTTTNTANNAAATATTTATTTTATTTTATATTTTTTATTATTTTTTNNTAAATNNAATTAATNTATNATTAATAAATTNNNTTTTTTTTCNTTAATANAATTTTAATAAAAATATATAAAAAATATTATAAANNTTATTATATTTANNTAATAATAATANNTTATATANTTNNNTNNTAATAATTTNAATAATTTTAAAANNNTTTAAAAAATTTNTAATTTAGCTTTTTGCTATTTNGAANNATTTTAATATTTTAAAATAATAATAAAATTTTATTTTNTAAATTAAANAATTTNGGCATATAATTTTNGTTATATTATTTNGTTTNTTATTTTTTGGTTTTTNGCCANAAANTTATTAATTTTTTTTTTAATTGCTATAATAGCTTTANNATATTTTTTTTATTAANNATATTTTTTTTTNTTNTAAAATNNTTTTNNATTNTTTAATAATTATNNAACAATATTTTATATCGNGCNTTATTANNTAAAATATTNATAAANTTATAAGNTNNATTATTATATATAAATTTANNAATTAGAAATANATTTATNTAATTNTTTTATATATANATAATATATAANNNTANNTATNTTTNNATAGCTTNGTTTTGCTTTTTNNTTTANTTATTAATTTNTAAATAAAAAGCNATTAATAATTTTTNTTTTATTTTTAAATAAAAGCATANCTTTAATTANAATTTNNTAATAAATATTAAGCNTTTATTTAATATTATATANNTNNATANTTCGTAATNNTTAAATTAATTNTTTAAAAANAAATTNNCNANTTTTATNAAAATAATAATTTTATTNNAAGAAATATATNGGNATATTTTTNANAATTTATTAATTATAANAAAAATTAAATTAAATATAGNTTTAAATNTTTTATTTTTATTNNAAAATAAATTTATAATAAAATTTATANAAATAAATTAAAATAATTTNTTTGGNATTNATANCGCTTNNATTTCGCTAATTTTTTANTAACNAATNNTTTTAATTNGTTAATAAANATTATATATTTTAATATATNNTTTTATATTTTTATATAAANC